>OMNN01062560.1:0-15928 GCA_900302755.1 Chromis chromis | reverse complement strand
TTAACTTGCAATATTTTTTTTGTGTCCTGCTTCAGTTTAATATTCGCTTTGTAATAGATTTAAAACATTTAATGATGCATTACAACATGTGGCACGTCACACAAGGAGGACGACATGAAGTTGTAATGCCATTGACATAACAATGTAAACACTGGGTCAGATGTGCTACATAGCATGAATCCTAAATTATAAATTTGTTACAATTACAAGGTTTCAATTTCATTTAGCAGACGCTTTTATCCAAAGCGACGTACATAGGTAGGTAGGGTGGGGCAGCATTAAGGACCTTGCCTAAGGGTCCTCACTGGATACCTGCACCCTGACTGGGATTTGAACCACTGATCTCCCATGCCAAGGTCTGGGGTGTTAGTCACTGAGCTATCCAGCTGCTGTAGTCAGCCTTTGTGATTTGCTAATGCATTGTTGTAAATTGTTCAGCCCTGCTTTGAAATATTCTGATGTTTTTTAATTGGACTTCTCATACAACCCCTGAAGGCCCTCAGATGCAAGTCAGCACTTTGGTAGCTCAGCTGTGAGTACAATGTGAGCCAGTGTTGTTATCTGCCCCACTGAGAATACATAATATATTGTTATGAGCCAGGTGTTCACGTGTACACAGATACATGTCACTACACAACATTTCCTGCCCTGTTTTTGTTTCAGCTTCATTTGGAAATCAATGATACTGGTGTGTAAACACCCAAGGACAATAACTATTGTCGTGGATAACAGGCTAGGGGTAGCCACAGATTTGCACCTGTTTGCGTGTCTGTATAGGAGTGTGTGTGTATGTGTGTTGGACATCTTTTGCATGACTGTTTGTGTCTCGAAGTACACAGAAACACACTCCAACATGTTTCAGGGCATGTGCTAGCCTGCTGGAAATCCCCGAGCCTTTTAGAATAGCCTCTCTCTTCCTGCTCTTCAACTACAAGTCTATTGTTCAGTGTGTGTGTCCCCGTTGCTATAGGAAACAAAATCTGAAGCATCCTTTAGTTTCCATTGGTTACCTGCAATAACAGTCACAGTTGTGTTTCATAGCCAAATTATGGCGAGACGCAGAAAACATAAACGTACACATTTACCAAACTATTATCAGGCAAAGCAGATGTGGGGTCACACATGTACACTTCACTTTATATTACAACATGAAATGTAATAACAAGGCAACATGACACAAATGTTTTCCTTTGTCGTTCCATCTCAGAAGCCTGCCATGTCTGGTCCCACTTGGCTGCCACCGAGGACTCTGGATAGCCCAGAGAGAGCCGTCCCCCAGATGTCCCACTCTGCTGGGGCAGCGATCTACCGAGCCCCCAACAAGAAGGGCCCGTCTGACTTTAGGCCAAAATATGGTCCCTATGACCAGAATGGAGTAGAAGGAATGACCAACAGGTACATGGCGACAGAACACACAGGTAAGAGGACTCACTAGTCACAAAGCGTACTGTGTGATTGGGGTAGAAACATTTCTGTGCAGGAATGTCCCCCTGGCACTAACATGAATAACTCTAACTCTGCCCATTTGATAGCGACAGCAAAGAGGAACCATACACAAAGGCATGCAGTTAGGCTTAAACAGGAAGACATTGTTACTCTAAGGGAACTGTAAAATAATGATGTTCTGTAAATGTTTATGATAAATAATAAGTCCTTCTGTCTGTGCTAGTCACGACAAGATCCTTGCCTGAATCAATTTAGGTGTAAACGATGGGGGACACAAGACTTCAGCGGTTTGAGCCTGACAAATCATGTTTGCATCTTCCAAAGTGTTTTTGCATGAATTTACCACTTTGCATGTTCACATACAGAGTGTTTTTGTTGAGCTACAATGAGAGGACAGTGTTACAAAGAGGATATTATTAACTTGGAAAAACACCCATTGAATTTTCACACTGCCCCCGGCTGATCTTAGAGTTTATTTTTACGTAGAATCAGGACCGTGGATCTTGTCCTCATTACTTGCACTAGAAGTGTATCAGGCATAAGTCTCTTCATGAATAGCATAAATAGGAGGAGTGGTTTCGGTGACCATCCATCCATCCAGACTTCCCTCGCCCCAGACACCTCCTCCAGCTCTTCCGGTGGGACCCCGAGGTGTTCCCAAGCCAGCCGAGAGACATAGTCCCTCTGGGGTCATCCCTATGTTCCCCAGGTCCTATGTTCAACGGGTCAATGGGTTTTTCCTAAAAAGGCTCCTATGTTCCCCGGTCGCAATACATACTGGGGAACATAGGACCCTTTTGGGGAAAACCGGGGAACATAGGACCCTTTTTCTAAAAAAGGGGTCCTATGTTCCCCAGTCCCATACAAAGCGGGGAACATAGGTACGCTCCCGTCCCTCCAGCTTGTCCGAGGTCTTCCCCGAGGCCTCCTCCTGGTGGGACATGCCCGGAACACCTCCCTAGGGAGGTGTCGAGGAGGCATCCGGAACAGATGTCCACGGCCACCTCAGCTGACTCCTCTCGATGTGGAGGAGTAGCGGCTCTACTCCGAGCTCCTCCCTGGTGGCTGAGCTCCTCACCCGATCTCTAAGGGTGCGCCCAGCAACCCTTCAGTGGTTGGTTTCAGTGACCAGTAATACGATATAGGGATGTCAGATTGTGAACCTCTCATTTAACAGAGGATTATGCCTTCTGCTTTCTGTTGCTTTCTATTTTTCCTTTCCTTTTTTGAATATTAACCCTTTAAGTCCTAGTGCGTCGTCGGCGACACATGGGATTGCACACTTTGGAATACCGTAAATATGTCACGGTTTGCGCTATCGGAAAAAATCCATGGATTCCTGGGAGGGTACAAATGAAATGACCGTAATGACACTATATTGGCAATATAGTGTCATTACGGTAATTTCATTCAGATACGGGAATTTCATTCGGACACAAATTAAATTACCATAATGACACTATATTGGCTGTAAAGCGCAACATCATTTTAACCTTTAATACACTCTGATAACAGGCAGTAAATCGTAAATAACTGCCAGATATTGATAGTTTCTTCTGAAAAATGGGCACCAGCACTCACAGGATATTTTCTGACAGTTTGTATTCAAAATAAGAAAAAAAAGACCAGGCGGACATTGTGAGGCTCAGGTCTTAAAGGGTTAACTAGGTGTCTGTCTAAGGTTAACTTTCTTGAAGAGTCTTGGACAAATGTTTCCAATATCTGTTCTCCAAAACAACAGGTGGACCTCTTCATCACTCGTCTGGCGATCACTATTACTCTCCCCCCCATGGTCCCAAAGAAGACCGCAACTGGAGCCCTCACATGGACAGCTACGAACTGATGGTGGGTGAATTTTCAGTTTTGAGTTGTTCTGAATACTTAAATATGGAACTCCAAGCTGTTGGGAGAAACTGGGGAAGTGCTGAAAAAGTGTTCACAACATCTAGTAAGGAGACTTTTTTTTTATTGTGCGCTGACACGTTTCCAATGCTGTTCTTATGTTAGCATCGTGGCCCTGAAAAGCCAGCAAGCTATCACTCCAAAATCGATGCCGATATTGACTCCCTCACCAGTATGCTTGCTGATCTGGACAGCCACCCACAGGACTCCAGCACTCAAGTATGACAATACACTTTATTGAATCAAGAGAAAGTTAGGTGTACATATATGCTGTACATACTGGATCTGATGGAATTTAGTTTAGCTAATATTCTGCCTCCCCACAGCTCTACGACAACGTGCCTTACAACAAATACCTCTCAGGGGATCACTATAAGCCTGCACACCAGAGTGCAGCCCCTCCTCAGAGTCGGCCATCCATGGGCTACAACCTTCACCCCCAGAGCCAATACCACCCAGCGCCCCTCTACCCCAGCGAGCACCAGACACCTCAGTACTCCACCTCCCACCAGCAGGACTACTACTCCTCCTCAACCCCTAAACCCTACCCTCAGCCCGTTCCAGCTTCCTACACCACTGCCTCGACTCCCACCGGGCCTAGGTTCAGTGTCCAGGTCAAGACAGCACAGCCTGTCACCTACTCTCAGACGGGGAGGCAGGCTGAACAGGCTTACACCCCGCCCCCTCCTCGCCAACACGTGTCACGACCTCCACCCCAGACTCAGACGCAGCAAGGCTGGTACCCGCCACATCCCGGCTCACAAGTTCAGGAGATGCACTCGGAGGGGGGGTACAAGGGGAGCAGCTCGGGACCTGGAGGAAGAGTTAACCAGGTTCCAGTGTCGAAGAGAGGGATGGAGAATAATCGGACAGGGTCTGGATCTGTACAGAGTCCTGCTTATCAGACCAGCAAGGTAGGGACACAAGTTGTTTAAAAAATATAAGTTTGATTTATAGCTGATCAAAAAGTAAGTAAAAAATGTAATGACTGGAACCAAGTATTGGAAATCAGCTTTTATGATTTGACAGATTCCGATACCTGCTGTGGAAACATTTCAGTCTTGACGTATTATGAAAATTTAAATAATCTTTTTGTTTTTTGGATACATACGTGATTCATGTATCTCCTTTTCTCCAGCAGGGGATGACAACTTCGAGGCCTGAGGAAGAGCTGGATCGACTCACCAAGAAGCTGGTGTACGATATGAACCACCCCCCTTCAGAGGACTACTTTGGTACGTCTAATGGCACCTCTAAACAAGCAATGCAACATTGTAGAAGACAAAAGTAACTCAGCTTTGTAACACTTTCCCTGTGATTTTCTATGCCAACCAGGCCGCTGTGCCCGCTGTGGTGACAATGTGGTCGGTGATGGCAGTGGCTGTATCGCCATGGAGCAAGTGTTCCACGTGGAGTGTTTCACATGTATCACCTGCCACGCACGTCTTCGGGGGCAACCCTTCTACGCTCTTGACAAGAAGAGTTACTGCGAGAGCTGTTACATTGTAAGTGTATGAACCGTGGTTGATCTTATTATTATTATTCTAACAGTTTTTGTGGTTATGTTTTGGGTGGTATGGTGGCCCAGTGTGATCACTAAGTGTCTTTAGTTGCTTCTGATACAACATCTTCTCCACTAAATACCTCCTTAACCAGAACAGTCACCCCTGCTTTACCTCATAGTTTATATTGTAATAATTGTTTTCTATTGTGTATTTCCTATAAACAGGGTATTTATTGCATTTTGTCTTACAGTAGTGTTACTCTACTCTGATGCAGACTGTTGTTTCCATTTCTAGAGTACACTAGAGCGTTGTTCAAAGTGCTCTAAACCCATTCTGGATCGCATCTTGCGGGCCATGGGAAAAGCCTACCATCCTCGCTGTTTCACGTGTGTAGTGTGTAACTGCTGCTTGGACGGGGTGCCCTTCACCGTGGACGCCACGTCTCAGATACACTGCATAGACGACTTTCACAGGTATGCACCGATTCACACACTATACTAACGTTGTGACATGGGGAGGGGGCAGTGGTGGCCTAGTGGTTTGTGAAGTGAACTTGTAACCGGTGGGTCGCCGGTTCGAGTCTCTGGACTGGTAAGAGGTTGAGGTGGGAAAGTGAGAGCGACCGCTTGTCCCAGTCACCACCACTGTGGGCCCTTGAGCAAGGCCCTTAACCCCTGACTGCTCCCCGGGCGCTGCACCGCGGCAGCCCACTGCTCCTAGTATGTATAGTTAAGGTTAACTTTGAATAGGATGAATGCAGAGAAGGAAGGAACCCAAGGGGATCAATAAAGATTAGATTATTATGAATAACTAAAGCATAGACTCTAATCGAGTCTTGATGCTTGTTGTCCCCGACAGGAAGTATGCACCTCGCTGCTCAGTCTGTGGTGAGCCCATCATGCCTGAACCAGGTCAGGAGGAGACTGTCAGGATTGTAGCTCTGGACCGCAGCTTTCATGTCAACTGTTATGTTTGTGAGGTGAGTTAACTTTTTTTTTCTTTACAAACCCTCAGGGCAGGTATTTCAATATATTTCAAAATAGAAATGAATGAACAGGATGATCGGCATGTGTTGATTTGAATTTTTTAGAGGAGAGAAGAAACATCATCATGTAGTTTCTTGTCTCTAATCTATAGTTTTAGGTAGAACAAGACCATCAGTCTGAATCACAGAGATCTCAGAAATCAAATTTTCAGACTCCCCTTGTTATTTGGGCAATTATAGTTTCAGTTAGCTAATTGCAGAGGGCAGTGACACCAAATAACCACTTGCTAGTTCATAGAAATCACAAAACTACATTATCACTACAAACAACCAGTCAACTTAATTTGGCATTTGTTAGCCTCACCAGATTTAGTTTTAGACTTTAGGATTAACATAATTAAAAATATTTGTCACAAAAAAATCTAAATTTACTTGTAAATGTAGGAACACATGACCAGTTTCACATTGAATGAAATGAGCTGGATACGTTCCCTCTTCACTACAGATGTTCACACTGAGTCCATGTGAGATAGTTGAGTTAAAGTGACTGGTATGTCTGTGTTCATCAGGAATGCGGCCTCCTGCTGTCATCTGAAGGCGAGGGTCGAGGCTGTTACCCGCTGGATGGCCACATCTTGTGCAAGAGCTGCAGCGCTCGCCGCATCCAGGACCTCTCAGCCAAAATCTCCACTGACTGCTAACCAAGTCTCCTTGCATTTGCTCTACCATTACAGCCTGTTCACTGTCACAAATCCACGCTCGGTCAACACATTAGGACAGGAAATGCCCCCTGCTTTGTTCAGACTTGTGAGCTTCTTTTTTTCTCTCCACGGTTGTCTCTGATCATAAATACAACCAACATTGCTGTGGTTCCCTCTGTTGGTCCACAGCTGCAATTTTCTTTATTATTACTGATTCAGATATTGGAGTTGTAATGGTGTAACTGCATCACTGGTGTGTTTCCATTCAAATTTTCCTACTTAACTGTTTTTTGGTACATTGTTTTTCATGTTTAGCTCAATATTAGTACGACAGTGGCCTGACCTGCAGGCAGCTTGGGCTCCACTTATCATTAATCCACACCGGTACTGCTCACATAGTAGCTTGCACGTTATTAACACTTGGACTATCACTGTCACAGACAATGAAAGTACTGAAGGATACTAGGGCTGGTCCAAAATACTCGAATATTCGTTCGTTGTGGTGGTATTCGGATAATAATACTGATATTCGAATAGTCGTGCGCGCCACCGCCGGGCCCCACCGGACGGCAATTACTATTCGGAACAGCCCTAAAGGATACCACAGATTAAGGAGTAAAGGTGAGGCTTTTTGCAGATGATAGGACGATGGCATATAAAATCCCATCGAAAGATTGGAACCTGTATTTTAGTAAAAACCCTAGACATCAACGTGCTAAACGGCTTCGCAACAAGCATATTTAAAGCACACAATACAGCTACAACTGTGACTGAACACAACCGGCTGGTTTGGTTTGAAGGTAAAACCACTCCCAGTTGTGTTGGAAAGCATGTAGCCTTTTAGTGCAGTGAAACTTGCAGTGAAGTAGCGTAATAGATCATGAAATGTAGACGAAAGGAATGTGTAGTTAACCTGACAGCCAAGATGGGTTTTTTTTTTCTTTATTAAACGCTAGAACCCTACTTTGCTAGTACAGATTTATTTCTCAATCATCTCAACACTACGGTATCACATTTAGTTTGTTAGTTCTAACAGGATTTTTTGCCATTTTTGAATGTCTACACAACGCAGTCTTGCTTTGGTTTTTGTTTGATATTTGTTGTTTGGTCGATACTTGACTGTTACATTGAAGAAGATGGTGCAATTGAAGTCAAACGTTATCTTCTGCTTAATGGAAAACAGGGTGTCGGTCATTTATGGAGCATCCGACTGTGTAAAGCTTGAGCCTCATGTGAAGAGTTTGTATATTTGCCATTTGGGGACATGGTAATAGTTGCTTATATAAAACCATTTCTAGTTTAAAAGGGGAAACGACTCGTGACCTTTTGTTTGGGATAATGAATGTTGAATTTAACATTCTTTTCCCCCCCTAAAATGGATCTTTGTGATTACAACTCTTCACTTGTGAAGTCAATTTTGTTCATCTTTGCACTCGCGTGACACTCCGAGATTTTGGAGCTACAGTATTTGTTACGATTGTGTTTAACCTCTCGTCTTTCCGTCCGCATTTTGTACGTGTTTTAACTTAAAGGGCTAGAAATTTGAAAGCCTTACCTCAAGGATGTCATTCAGTTTCATAACGATCCTTTTGAAACTGGCTTTTTATCTGTGAATTCTGCTTGTTTTGTGACTTGATCATGCTAAAAAAAAACAGTTTTCATCTCCTGTTAATTTATCTCGTGATGTATATACTGTGTCAGCATTATTCTGCTTTTTTACCATCAAGCATTTCATTACTGCTTAGATGTCAATTTAATCTCCTGAGTCATGCCAACTCCTGTGTCATACTCCTTGAGTCACATCGTTTTGTTTCTGTTACAGTCATCCGTTATCATCCTTATCGTGTGTTCAGTTTAAAATGCTGTGAACTGGAGCTTGGAGATTAAACTCGTCCACATTACTGCAGCAAACTTCAGTTCTGAGGCCATTTTGTACTGAAAATATGTGTTCACTAGCACAGCTTTTGGATCCAGGGATGGATTTTTTCTCCTCATGCAGGTTGTAGAAACATAACTGATTATTAAAATGTCAGCAAGTTGATCAGTGTGTTTTTGACTTTTTAAACGAACACGCTCATGTTCAAGACTTATAGGTTTCAGGTTAAAAGTCAGTCCCTCTTTCTTGTCATTATTTGTGGAGCTGAAAAGACGCTAACATTTACCAGACGGAGCTAATGTACGAGGGGTGATCGATAAGTTCTAAATTAAGACTTGTTTTTTTTTTTTTAAGATTTATTTTTGGCTTTTTTATTGGATAGGACAGTGGATAGAGTCGGAAACAGGGGGGAAGGACATGCGGTAAATGCCCGAGGTCGGACTCGAACCTGGGTCAGCCGCTACGTCTCTGCATGTGGGTCACGCGACATAACCATTAAGCTATCAGGGCGCCCCAAATCAAGACTTGTTAATCAAAATGTTTATTACTCTGAGAGAGCAACATGTCATAATAGTTTGAGTTCAATTTGGACTCATTGTGTGCATTAATGTATGTACAATACCTGAGTCAAGTAGGGTAGGTCAGTCAAGCAAAATGAACCGAGTCAGCTGTCCATCGTTTCACTGTGGCATAAGATGGAGCATCATTTCCTGATGTGTTAACCATGTTTTCGTGGATTTCCTTGGGAGACACGCCCTTTCAGGACAGGTACTGTACCACAGCACGGTCACCAACTCGGTTCATTTAACTTGAATGACCTCCCCTACCCTACTTGACTCAGGTATTGTACAGGCATTAATGCACACATTGAGTCCAAACTGAACTCAAAACTATTGTGACACGTTGCTCTCTGAGAGTACTAAACATTCTGATTAACAAGTCTTGTTTTCTTGGTCAGGCTCAAAACTTATTAATCAGGGGCGCCCCGATAGCCTGACGGTTGTGTCGCTGACCCAGGTGCTAGGGCGTGGCAGCTGTCCCGGGTTCGATTCCGACCTCGGGCGTTTGCCGCATGTCCTTCCCTACTCTCTCCTGTTTCTGACTCTATCCACTGTCCTATCTAATAAAGGCATAAAAGGCCAAAAATAAATCTTTAAAAAATTAAATAAAATAAAAATATCATGTAGTTAAACTCACCATAACCAGTTAAAACTATTAAACATGGCTGAGAGACTTGGGTTCTTGTGTTCTACAAGATGACAAAATCACAAATATCTTTGTAATCATGGAAACAGATGCTACATCTGTGCCATGTTTTTGTTCCTCTACTCTGTGAATACACAACAGCAGACTGGAGGATAAGTTGTGTTCAGATGGCACCAGTCCTACTATGAATGTTCGGTTTATAAATATTACCTCTTAACGTTCTGTGTATTAGTCCAAACTGCTCTCGTGGCTCTTTGACAGACCGTTTGAGAGCCTACTTCTACCAACACTGAATTCCACATACATGATTGCTTTTTTCAATTTCTGTCAGTTGACTTCCAAATATATATTCTGAATGCACCCAGCAAAATGCACAGATCCACACATGCACACACAAACAATAAGAGTGGTGGCAGGGCGCCACTCAGCCTTGCATCCCGTTGTGTCACTGCACGCCACTAAATTATTCAGTGTCACTCAAATATTGATATGGAAATCACAGCTGACTGAACTGACAGAGAGCAGAGAGAAAAGGCAGCAAAGATCCACTGTCCTCGTTCCACTGTCCTTTTCTTTTAGCCTCTCTGCTCCATTTGACTGATACCTTTTGATGCCCGCAGCTGCTCATCCTTATTTTATGTCCGTTTCACACAGGATCCAGTGAATGCTAAAATGATTGCCCGGCCATTGAAGCCCTTTTCACAGAAGAATGAAAACATCTCCTGTGATTTGAGCACTTGATTATGAAGCATGGCTCTGCTAAGTGCCCTGAGAGTCAGCAGAGCCATATTCTGCTGCAACGTGTCTAGAAACATATTGATCCGACGCTGTGTGACTCTGATTACAGAATCAGCTCTTCCTTTTCACACCTCCCGACTAAATGAATACTGACATGCCACAATCATCACACAGTCAGAACCTACACTCATGAAGATACACCAGCAAAATCATATGACTAGAACTACAAAGGTTAGAAGCAGGGAGTGAGCTCTTTGTAAAGGCAGCTTAAAAATTAAATAAAATAATCCCATCCTCCCTGGCACTAACATGCCATCAACTATCTTCAGTAGTCCTACGGTAGAATCTTTGAAAGGGAACCCTGGAACTTTTTGAAGAACATAATAACATTCCAACTGGAAGGCCCCAAGTCTAAATCAACCCTTATGTTGTGTTCCGGTCAAATTTTATCTCTGAAAATTGTAGTTAATTTGTTCAGATTGACCTAAGATTCCATGACTTTGTCCACAAAGAGGATTTGAATTCACAAAATAAATTGTATTGATTTGCATATAATTTTGTGACTTTTATATATACGTTTGTACACTCTTGGTGTTCCCAGTCAAAAATGAATGCGGGAGACAACAATTAGTGTAAATCTGAGCTCAGGTACATGAATGGAGCTAATGTGAGTCTTTAGGTCATTGCCTTTTACAATGGGGTTCGTTGTAGCCAGGTGTGAATGGGTTCTGTTGGGTAGAGAATGTAATACTGGATTGTAGACAGGTGAGAGGTGATATCTCAAGCCTCCTTCTTTGTTTAGCCTCCAGAGGTCTGGGGGTAAATTGGACGTTTTTGACAACTTTTAATTTTACCTATATATTACAGCTTAGAAACTGTTCACCTTGACTTGCTTGGTGTCTTTCTTTTCAGCACAACCTCATCTATGTGATTGCGCAGTTATTTATTCATCATGATATACTGTATGGGCACAGTGGGCCTAAAATTGCACAAAAAAAAACAACCCAAAAAACAGAATCCGAGTAGAAAAAAGTTAGATTTTTTACTGTGGAGACCACAAACATGTGTAACAAATCATTTTTATAACTTTGAATGCAAATATAAATAGTAAACTTTCAAAAACGATGTGATTCAAACACGATATAAATGTCACAAATCGATCAAAACTAGGGTGACCATATTTTGATTGGCGGAAACCAGGACACTCGGCCCGGCAATGATGTGGCACACGGGCCACTAAAAACATTTAAAGGTTCAAAACTTGTAATATTAAGTAAGTAAGTATGTAAGTTAATTAAAGAATCTAACACAACAAGTAGTGATCATATGTATTAATACAGTTTTTATGGTGATTCTTGGTGGAACGGTCATTTCTGACCGGGAACACAAAACTGTTTAACACAAAATGAACACAACATGAGGGTTAAAGGCCAAGGTATGCTCAGAAGGCCACTCTGTCATTGGAACTGATTTCAATTATTATTTTTTCTTTTTACTGTACATTAAAATACATGTAATACCTTTTTTTGACATCATTGAGAAGAAAGAGTAAGTAGAACAATGATAATCATTATAGTTTCTTTTCTTCTTTACTGTCTATGTTGTGACAGAAAATTGTTAATTCATATGTTTATGTCCAGTCTAAAAGATTTGACAGGAAAGGGTTTTAGACACTTGGTTTGAAGCTCTGGGCCCAGGAACTTTAAAGGCTGAATGTTGGTGAATGGATGAAAACAGTCCCTGCTTTAAAATGTCCCTTTCATAAAACACTTCTGTGGGTCTCAATCTGCAGCACATTCCCAATGCTGGAACCTTTCTGAGAGCCCAAGAATCATTTAAGCATTTAACCTCATCAGCGATTTGACCATGAGGACCAGAATCTAAATTTAGTTAATTTGCCACAGTTCCTGGCCTGAAAAAAATCACCCTCTGGGGGTAGTACTTTCCACAAAACTCCGAGCCGAGTTCACAGTGCTGACTGTCGCTGATTGGTCAGACACAAGCCTTGCAGCTGCTGCAGCTTGTGTACAGCTTTAATCACACACTGTTTTCTCGAGTGTGATAACTGTGTCTCATACAACTCAGCTAAACTAATCTGCATAACTGTCACAGTCTTTAAGATGCAGTGCAAACAGGAACAGGAATGTGCACAAGGAACGTTTAGTTCCTGTGGCTGTTTGGTCAAAAAGCAGCTTAGTTACTTACTGAGAAAATGTTTAGTTAAATGTAATCGTTTGAATTCATTGCTAATGCAGAACTTATGGTCACTTCTGTTTTTCATAGATATAATATAATTATTACCCTTGTATAAGTGGTCATAAATGTAAATATGCATTACTACATGAGATTACCAGCCATTTTCCTATTGGCAGATGATTTTATGTTGGTCCAGCACAGCCTGCAATGGCCTACACTGTAGTAATTACTATGTGTAGTGTGTCTTATGAGGATACTGAAATGTGGCCAGATGTAAACAGGAAGAAGCCGAAGTCATAAGCTGTCACCAATCTGTTTAATCTTCACTTGTTCAATTTAAATTTTCAGTTTTCTGCACATGTCCCTAGCATTACTGTACTGCAGCGAAAAATTGGTATTGTAGGGTGAGAAAAAGATTAATTAAATCAAGATTCTTATCTTCTACTATTCCAAATCAATTCACACACACACACACACACCAAAAAAAAAATCCCAAAATTGATTCTTGCAATAACATTAGTTAATGTTGATGGAACAAATGAGGAGGAACCGTGAGAGCATACTGCTGCATACCCTTATTGTAAGTTATCTTGTAATCAGAAAAGATAGTGTTTGGGCTCATTTCTCATGAATCCCATTGTTTCATGGGTTTTAGGGTGCTATTATCTGCACCCTTTTCATACACTTTTACCCCTTTTCCATCGAGCTGGTTCCAGTGCTAGTTCGGAGTCAGAGTCAGCACCAGTTCTTTGTGTTTCCACCACCTAAGCTACAGGTTCTAAAAATCAATTACATAGCAGTTAAACAAACACAATAAGTTGATGATAATATCTATGTTTATCTCTATAGATGGTCTGGTTTTGCACAAACTGTTGTGCGCTGAAATCCAGTACAATTGTGTTCCACCAGTAACGTGATCGCTGATGTGCCCAGGCAACAGGCGACCTCCGCCACGCAATCAGCCTTAAGACCATCTATAAAGATAAACATAGATATTATCATCAACTTATTGCATTTGTTTAACTGCTATGTAATGGATGCAAGCGTAGTCGTTTTACGGTGACACAATGGTGTGGCTCTAACTTGGTTCCTTGCTAATGGAAAAGCAAACAGGTTCTTAGGAGGTGCGAGATTTGACTCAACTAAGCACCAGCACTAGCACCTGGTTCTTCTTTGTGGAAAAGGGAGTATTTGACTTGTATTAGTTGCAGGCAACTAAGAGGAAGCTAGTCTTGAAGTCTAGTGCAGAGCTGGAAAGCTGACCTTTAGCACTGAAAAAACAAATTAGCCTCATTTGTGTGTCATATGATAATAATAATAACAATAATAAGGTCCTTATGATAATTCCTAAAAAGTAACAAATCATTTATTTGCGCATGTAAAAATCCGTCATTAAGCTTGCAATGTGCTCTATGTGCACTATCTGTTGGCAAGCTGACACTCAATATTAAGGAACTCTGAAGTAAGGAATGCTCTGAAATGACACAGTAAATAATGACGCTTCAAATGAAACATCCGTCTAAGAAAAGAAAAAAAAAACATAAACAAAAGCTGTTTCCAAAAACCTTAATCTTAATCTCCTTACTGTTGTTGAGATGTGGTGAACAAAGTGCAAAAAGAGCCTTTAACTTGACACGTTTAGTTGTTGAGGCTCTTTAATTGCCGTGGAGGTGGAAAAGGACCGAATGTGTACTGTGGCCTTTAGCTCTCTCTCCTTGTGACTCTGCAGGATTTGCAATAACCATGGGTCATAGCTACTTGTAAAAAGGCCTTCCACACTTGAAGTATGATTGAGCATTCCTACTCACTCCTCTAAAGGTGGACGTTGTGCCCTCTGAGTGGGAACCTGTCATTCAGTCTCTGCCCACTGACTGGCTTTCATCCCAGCACGATCATCTCTGTAAGTACAAGACACACTTTCTCTGGCTCTCATGACAAACAGAGCGAAGGGTTTTCTGAATAACACCTACGTGGATCATTTGTATACTCAAACCGTCACATCTGTGATTATACTGTGAGCTGCCTCTTTCCTTGCATCAATGCCAAGTGTATTTGCTGTTAGTGTGTGCAGGTATTGTGATGGCCCACAGTGTGGCTTTTAGTTACATAAAGCTCTTTCAAATATCCAGGTTTCTTTGTGCTGCTCTCAGCTATATACTATGCAAACAAACAGGCACACAGAGGACTGTGCGATCCAGACAGGCTTCGATTGGATAACAGCTTACATAATCAGGCTGCCTGGGAAGAGCACAGCAGAGGGCAGAAGGCAAAGACAGCCTGTGTCATCCAAATGAGCTGGTTAGAGAACTAGTATTTCAGGAAGATTCAGCAGGCTACCTGGCTCCTGACGTGGTGACAGCTCAGGTTACATCTTGTGTATTATGCACTGTTGTTGCAGGCTTTTGTCTCTCTAAGGACCTGCATTCAGCCCACTGTCAGAAATTCACAAAGATCTGTCTTATCAGAGGCACAACACAACATGTTGATTAGGTGCTGATATGGAAGCCTGCGCCAGTGCTGACAACCACAGTAAACACAACACCGGCATGAAAGCTGGGAGTTGTTCATACAAAAGCTTCTGCTTGCTTTAGTTTAATTTGTTGCTGAAGACCTCACGCCATGGTGGACCAGTCATTTCATATTGGTATTTTTCTCAATAAAACCCTCTTTAAAGTCTTAAAATCTGCTGTGTTAAGATATAGGGCGCCCAGATAGTCTAATGGTTATGTTGCGTGACCCAAGTGCATAGGTGTAGCGGCTATCCACTGTCCTATCCAATAAAGGCATAAAAGGCCAAAAATAAATCTTTAAAAAAAGATATAGTGGAGTATTCCCATCTTTAGCACAGACAGTCTTTTTCTCTGTGTGTTGTTCAAAGTTCCTCTGTTCTATGTTTTGGCTGCCAGGTTCAGTCGCTGTGCATCTTAGTGCATGTGAGACTCTCCCTTTGAAACTGTTGGCCTTCTTGCAGTTATAAATACACTCAAACCCCTTTTCCACCAAGAAGAACCAGGTGCTAGTTCGGTGCTGGTTGGTTCAAATCTCGTTCCTCCTAAGAACCTGTTTGCTTTTCCATTGGCAAGGAGTCAAGTTAGAGCCACGCCATTGCGTCATCGTAAAATGACTACGCTTGCATCGATTACATAGCAGTTAAACAAACGCAATATGTTGATGATAATATCTATGTTTATCTTTATAGATGGTCTTAAGGCTGATTCCGAGGCGGAGGTCGGTAAAGCTCATGTAAAGCTTAACATGTTGTACATATTATAAATCATTCAACAGGCAAACCAACAAAAGGACAGAGAGAGACAAATCTATATACACACAGATTGGATGATGAGATACAGGTGGAAACAATAGGGCAGGCAAT
>OMNN01062557.1:0-29406 GCA_900302755.1 Chromis chromis | reverse complement strand
TGATGCTAAGATGCTGAAAAATCTCCTAAAACCCCACTCTTTGCCGAACCAAGTATTCTTCATTCTAAAACATAACCCTTTCATTATTTTACTAAGGGTCATACAGATTTTAGACACTGTGATCCTGCCAACACCAGACATATAGAATATACAGCTGAATGCTTTTTACTCTGCGTATCAACATCAGATGAATCCATGCAGTCACATGTTGGTTCGAATCAGATGGGTCCATAGTATCACCATGAGGGCTATAAGGCCAATCAATCAGCTCAGTTAACTTCTGGTGATGGCAACAGGATGACATGTCTGACGCACACTCACACATAGACACACAAAACACACGCAAATCTCACACAACACATTAACCCCATCCTTCCGTTTAGTTGCCCTGCAGAAATAACTTATTACTGGTAATTATAAAAGGCTCTCTGCAGACTAATGGCCTCATATATCCGTGCTGTTCCCACTAGCTGCTATTATAATACCCAGACAATTGCATCTTGGTGTGGCAGAATGTCAATATCACGCCACGGTGTTTGCATTCCCGGCTTCAGCGACTCTGGAGGCACGCTGGGTGTGATGACATTAATTCCTTTCTCCAGCGAGCTGTTTGTCTGGACAGGAGGACGCTAATGCAGATAAATATTGTATAAATTCCAACGTTTCACAACAATATGCATCCATAAAAGTGTATTTTTATAAGGTTTATCAAGTGTAAATTATGTTTGCATGTAATTTGCTTTAAATACATCTCAAACAAATTAAGGCTTAATCCTAATTACAGAGGAAAATGTTGTTTTTTAAGATGTTTTCATGCAATTGGTTAAACACAGACAGACGAATCTAATAAATGACAGCATCTACTTGACATTACATGCTTTTCCTCTGACCTTTTTGTAATTTGGATGACCTTAATGGCAGCTGAATGCAGAAACCCATGGGTGCCATGCTCCACCTAGTGAGCTCATGGTTTAATCTGTGTTGTTCACATTCAGCTGTGCCCTTTTCTGGCTGACTCCGCTGAGATTTTCACATCATACAGAGAAACACTTCACAGTGATGATCAGCCAGACAGACAGATAGACGGACCGACATCTGTGCCTGAACTCTGGGTGACTTTTCATTTGTCCTCAAGCTAAAGCCCATCACTCTCTGCTTGTAACTGTCAAACTTGCGGCTTTGCCATGTGCACCTGTAGCAAAGATAGTTTAATTCAGCATACTTGAAACTGAGGCACAGCTTTACCCCACAAGCTTTAGGCGATTTTTTAAAATAGATTTCACCAGAGCTGTCAGCATATTTTACAGATTTAATGGGCTTTACATCCAAAAAACATATTCGCTCTTATTATCCTGAGTACAGACGGATGTTTTCCACTTTCACTCATTGGTTTACACACTTCATTATTCCAGATAAACGCATTGTCCCTTTGAGAGGCATAAATAGATGCGCCTCTCTTTATAATGAAATTATAAATTCAAAATGTATTGAGCATGACCCCTTTTCTCTGAATAGACATCCTGCATTAGGATAATGCACCGACTCCTCTGACCACAGCGGCCTTTGTGCAAATAATTTTTGACGAGTTCACCAACCTCATCTTCGCAAATTACTCATCTCATTACCATTTCCATGTTTGGTAATTCCCCAAATGTGTGGAATCCAGGCAAAAAATAACTAATCCCTGCTTACTGGAAATGACAAATGTTACCTGAACTATGTCAAATTTAAGCTCTTAATCGGGTTTAGCGGCGACGGAATCATCAAATCACATATAAAAACAGGGTTTAATTAAAGAATTACGCAGGCATTACATCATCATTGTGCATCCAATCAACATCACCGAGGTAATGACTCCTCAGGTTCCACGTCACAATGGAGACCGATCAATTATGTATGTAATCGTGTGGGCCGACGTGCTATCGACACTGCAGCAGCGTGACATGGGAGGAACAAGCCCAAGGCAGGGATCAGAGATGTGAAAGCAATTATAGGTTTATATAAACCGCGTTTACACAAGCGCTGCTCACACTCACGCTGGCACAAAACCTCAATGTTCACACAGCTCACTCATAAACATAAGACTCATAAACACACAGATACAGACTTGTGAAAGGAACCCCACACACTAAAACTAGTAATATAGTTCATGCTAGATATGCTACAGTTTTGCATATTTTATATCCTTAAATAATGAATCTCCTTTAGAATAGCAACTACTGCAGTGTGTATGTCATGGTATGAACTTGTGCCATCATCAGAGTAGGTTGCACATTTACCGCAACACACTAGCTCCTCCAGTTTAGTAACTTTATTCCATCAGGTCGGCGATATAGAGTTTTGCATGTGTGCACCATTATCTATCACATTGTGTGGCCTCTGTGGTTAAACTGTGGTAGTATTTTACAGCTATGGAACATGTGGGTTTTAGTGTGCTAACTAGATAGGATATGTTTTGGGTTGAGGTTATTTTACTATTTACTTTTTGAATTTGCTTCCATTCTTGCATGTTGTAGACACAGCCTGCAGTTCAGCCCTGTTCAGCCATAAAGTTCCTAAAGTTCTGTCATGTTACTGTTAGTCGCAAGTGATTCAGTCATAACCTCCTGGTTGTGCCGAGGAGTGCAGAGTTTCTTGCTTTTTTCAGACTCTGGTTAATGCAAATGATTTATTTTTGACAACATGTAGAATCAAGGGCTTTTGATGAAACATCATGATATTAAGCTTAAATTTAGACTCTTTGTCCAATGAAGACAATCAACCAAAAAATAATTCAATATTATTCATATAGTATTTTGTATAGAAAACTGAAATACATGTCTTAATTGATACATACGTATTGTTGTAGGGATAAATGATAAATGCTTCTCAGGATGGCAGTTCATTGTTGAAGTAGGTTTCTGAAGATTCCAATTAGCTGCCCAACTTAGCCTTGGTTTTCTGTTTTATTTATATTTGTACATTTTCCCCCTACAGATCACCAAACCCAGCCGGAACTATGTTGTTTGCCTCGTGAAAATTGTTATCAAATTATAGATCGGGTGAAAATTATTTCTGAAGCCGCTTTTGGAGTTGTGGTTCCTCCACCACTTGTCCAGTCCTTACTACTTGCTGGTGTCATGTTGATGTTAGCGAGTAAAACCTTCATTTTTATTCTAAATCTCTCATGTAAAAAACGTATATTAAAACCATTTTAGCCTCTGAAACTCAATTACAAAACATAATTTTAAAAACATAAAGATTTAAAAAGGATTGCATGTGACACTGCTATATGATGGTTTTTATGTGGCTGTGATAAAACTGACGCCTCGACATCCCAAAAATAAACTGGTTTATTTGGTGTGGGAACTGTAACGCTGACAGTAAAGGCACAGTCGATATAACTTCCAGAAAGGGGAGATGGGGAGTGGGAGGTGTGTGTGTGTGTGTGTTGGGTGGGATTCCTGAACTTAATACCCATTTCCTTTTTACATGCAAAGAGAAGATTCCCTACGAGTCCCTGGAGGTTTGCTGTCAGACACAGCTGAAACAATACTGGGTCAGGAGTCAGTTCACAGGCCTGGGTCTGCTGGGTCCTACAAAAAAAGTCTCA
The DNA here is from genome assembly GCA_900302755.1 of Chromis chromis. Classification (NCBI taxonomy): domain Eukaryota; kingdom Metazoa; phylum Chordata; class Actinopteri; family Pomacentridae; genus Chromis; species Chromis chromis. The sequence continues at coordinate 25,814 of OMNN01062557.1, read as the reverse complement.
GGATCCACCAAGGAAAAGAAAAAAGGGGCCATTTAGTAATGACACACTGTCATTTTTAATTACTGCAGTATATCTGGTCCATTAAAAAAACGTAAAGTCTATATGTTTTAATGAGTCTTGCTGCAGGTGACTCTTTTGAACGTCTATAATGACCCAGCTCCGTTGCCTATATAAACTGTAGCTTTGTCTAATCGCTTATCACAGACTATGGGCAAAGAAAATATACAGACAGCAAGCAACTAACCTTCCAAACCCCTTATACTTTACAACTACTTAAGACGTGCAAAGCCCCAGGACTGAACAATTAATAAAGTTACTGAATCTATGGGCTTATGATGAAATTTTGCAGATTCTTGCATCAAAAATAGATTAATTAACTGTCCAGATCTCTTCCTATACATTAAGACAGTCTACCCAATCACAAACCACCCCCTCCCCATCCCTTCATCATCATCTGCCTTCATCCTAATAATATACAGACTGAGCCTCAGCCTTAATTTGACCCCACTTGCATCCCAACCCCCCACCCCAGTCTATATGTCCAGATGATGTGGGACAGCTTGAAGAACAATAGAGAAGTTTTTGAAGGCCGGTCTGTGTCGTGTCTTTGTTTACATCCTCCCAGTGTAGCACATGATAGATTATATCTGTGTCAAACCTAATTAGGGCCCGAGGCTGTTGTGAGAGTTTTGACAAGTCGTGACTCATTAAATTGACCACAACTGATAAAAGTGGTCCAAACGAAGAAAGAACAAAGAAAGTACCAGCAGATTTAGGTCACTGTGGTGGTGAGCTTGAGTGCACCTATTGAGAAATTTAAGGTAAAGGTAATGGACTTTCTAGCAACACGTTTCTCCTTATCAACTTTACACTTTAGTATCCATTCATTCATTCAGCAGCTTATCTTCCAGCCTCTTATCTTATTTCTTCAACTTATCCAGGGTCAGGTTGTGGTGGAAGCAGACTGAGCAGGTCATTCTAATCGTCCCTCTCCCAAGCAACACTTTCCAACTCCTCCTGGGGAATCCCACTGTGTTCCCAGGTCAGATGAGATATGTAATCCCAGCAGTGAGTTCTGGGTCTACCCCGGGGTCTAGTCCCAGTTGGGCTTGCCTGGAAAACCTCCAAATGAAAAAATCCAGTCGAATTAGATGCCAGAACCACCTCAACTGGCTCTTTTTAACGCAAAGGAGCAGTGACTCTACCCCAAACTCCCTTCAGATGTCTAAACTCCTCATTCAATCTCTAAGGCTGAGCCCAGCAACCCTACAGAGAAAGCTCAGTTTGGCCAATTGTATCCATGATCTCAATCTTTCAGTCACTACCCAGAGTTTATGACCATAGGTGAGGGTTGAAACATAAATCAAGAACTTCACTTTCCAGTTCTGCTCCCTCTTCACCACAACAGTCCAGTACAATGCCTGCATTACTGCTGACACTGCACCAATCCATCTGTCCATCTCATGCTCCATTTTTCCACCACTCTTGAACAAGATCCCAGGATACTTAAACTCCTGTGCTTAACAGTGGATCAGATGACTATGTTGCATTCAATAGCACTCAGGAACTCCGACTTTTAGATCTCTGCTGAAACCATACATCAGTTTTCCAACTCAGTAACTTTGTGAAGTTTCTAAACCTTAATGTCATTTCTCCAAATACTTGCACACACAGGTTCTCTACCTGTAATGAGTTTATGAGTTTTAAATGTCTGAAACATTAGACAACATGCCTTTTGTGTCTTTCTTGCTCTTCTGTTTCTTTAGCCAACTACACATCCGTTGATGAGTTCATTGTTTGTACAAAAGCAACAAAGCAAACCTGTTTTCTTCCCACGTTACACAAGGAGGTAAAAAATTCCTCATCAACCTCATCTGGTTGAAGTTCACAGCTGTTTTCAAGACACCTAGAACACCAAACTCAAGAATGTTCTTCGGGATAGATGAAGTTTTATCTTATTCTATCTTACACAGCAAAAAGACAGACTAGGTGATGAACTGAACGAAACATTTAGCAACTTAAAAGGCTAACATCTCCTTCCAGAGTTAGACTTACCTTTACTTTCACCCTCTTCCTGTTTAAAGAAAGTTTATTCTTCCCATGTTGTCAAAGAGCTGCTCAAAGGCAATCTTTAGATTTGTTAATTTTGTAAGGTTACTATGTGAGGTGCCTAGATATGATTTATGTTGAACTGGTGCTATATATATATAAAACTGAACTGAACTGAACCTGGTAGACACAAACACAATGCCGTGTTGTTGGATGAATAAATAAGCATGTGTCAACTTTATAAGCTAATATTTGAACGTTGTGACTCTGAGACGCTAAAAAATGCTGCTTTGTAAAAAGGCCAACATTTTAATGAACGTCACTTACTCAAAAAATCCCACATGCTGCACATTAATCTACAGTGCAGTGACTTTTAGGTCCCATGACAGCAGCAGCCAGTTTTCTTATAAGTTCATCTTGAGTTTGTGTGAATGCTCTAATGTTGGACACATGGATGACTTCGGTGCCCCGTTGCTTAATGGAAGTGCTGACCAGCAGGCCAGCCTGAACATATTTCTTTAATGCGGACATGCATCTCTGCAGAACTGTAGATTAACGAGGAGAGAGGCTGAGCTGGAGAGGTTTTGGTGACAGGACTCTCTATCTCTGCCTCTCTCCTCTCAACCCCCTGGAGTCTCACAAAACTCTGAAAGGGCCCCAGTTGGAAGCTGGATCTCTGCTTGAAGCCATACCGCACACATGACACAGGCATGCACTCGCTCTGCTTCCCCCTCTTGTCAGACGCACTCTCCTCTTGAGGGCGAGTATATAAAACCTTTAATTGCGAGCTCTTCCACGCAGGGGATAATACTTTCTGTACAGCGAGGACATATTTTGTGGACAGCTGGGGGATGAATCACCGAGTGGGAAGAAATAATAGGACAAGACAAAGAGAGACGCAGCAAGACAGAGATCCCTTACATTTACGATGAGGAGGAAGCCAGTTTTGCGAGCTGCATGTGTTCTTCGTGTCAGTTGTTATTTGTTACCAGCACAGAAAAAGACTCGCAGAACTCATTTGAGTTGGACTTGAGGCCACTTTGCTTTGGCCCAGTGTTCGTGCTGTAGAAATCAGTTACATGTGTGGGACATTTGTAGCCTAATCCACCGATGATCCACTTTACAAATTTGGAATATGGTGCTTTAATTGATCCCAGGGCAGCTCATTTAGGTCTTTAGAATCAACTGTTGGCAAGGGATCATGGGGGCTTACTTTGGCAACGTGGTAAGATTTTGAAACTTTATTAGGAAATTCAATAGTTGACAGCGGCGTGTAACATGGACATGTGGGATGTCGATTTGTAGGACCACCACGTGCACAGGAACAACTGAAGAGATGATGAGGAAGTAAAGACATGACAACTCGTGTAGTATATGTACATCCACACATGCATGCATTGTTATTTAATTACCAGAAATTACAATAGCAATCATAGGAGAATCCTGCACAGCGAATGTGGTTATAAACACGAGCAGGTACATGCATATATGAGTGTTCCTGTGCATGTGTGTGCTATAAGTGCACAGATACAGAGCAAGGCTGTTCTCAGGCCTCCGTCCCTCCTCATTCCTCTACAAGCCCACATGTGTTTTATTAGCAGGCAGGCCCATCGGACTGTAAATTCCAGCGGCGGGCTGGCCTGAGGATACGCGCAGCCCGAGGTTGAGAAAGATCACAGAAGAAGAAAAAAAATGACAGGCATGGGAGGAATCACCTCTCTCGCCATTTTCCATGTGCCTTTCTGCATGTCTCTCTGCAACTCTGGAGGGCTGCATGTGACTTTTTTGCTTCATTGTCTGGTTTTCTTCGTTCTTTATTAGTCGCTTATGTCGATTTCTCTTCAACCAATCAATGCCAATTCTTTACACGTCTTGCTTTTCTCATCGCTCTACCTTTCCCTCCCCTTGCTCACCTCTTCCCTCCATCTAATTTCCTCCCCACCTCCTCCTCCTCTTCCCCCTCACTTTGTTTCTCTTTCTGTTCTTGTTCTGTGACTCCAAAAACCGCAGCATTCCCACAACAGCAAACACTTAACAGAGAAGAGCTGTGGCTTAAACAATGGTTTCCGTTTGCCCCGGGACAAAATAACTCACTCTTCTCCACCCCTGCACACACAAACCCTCTTTCTCTCTCTCACACACACACACACACACACACACATTAACACACACATACAGAAAGAGCAGAAACACTCAAACATGCACACAAACACTCATGTCCCAGTACCGATCATTAAAATTTATGTTAGCTTGCTAATTTTCCAGTCTCTTTCCTCTCCATCAACATGACAATCACAATTAGAGCGTGACATGGCGGGTCGCGACCTGCACCCCTCTGATGCCCCCTGAACCCTGACGCCCCTCCTCGGGGTGACCGACTTCCACGCAAACGGAGCCTCGGGGTACATCGAAGGGCTTTCGCTTCGACTGTATTAACGCAGTGAGGAGAAGAAAAGTGCAAGTGATTGAGGTTGAACCCAAACTTTAGAAAAGCAAATATGTACTTGAACCTTAAGATAAAGTTTGGCACGAATCTTAGTATTTATGAAGAAAATCAGGTAAACTGGATCTAATTTTTCTAATTAGGTTGATACACATTTATATCTTTCCAAAGAAGGCTTGTGGAACTCAGCTACACCTTGAAATTTACTTAGAATAAAGTCACTGATAACAAATTGGACATCAAATCGATTCAGTCAACACCTTATGTACACAGATCACTGACCACTGCAATAAACCCAATCATCCATCTGAAATGTGTCTTTTTCCACACCTTAAAAGTACAACATAAATGATTGGTTTTTTTAAATCAACATTAAAGCTGCAGTATTATTTTCTTTCTTTTAGGCCTCATGTGACAAAGTTCTAAACACAACCATGACTTATTATCAACTTTTCAAAGCTGTTAAGGTAAATGTGTCAAGAAACTACTGCCTTGCACATGGACAGCATTTCAACATTCCCTATCCTTTCAGTTTTGTTTTGATTTTCACCAAAGCCCAAGGCAAATATCTGATGTTAGCTGCTAAACATGTCACTATGTTGGTCTATCTGCTGTTTGGAAGATGGATGCACGATAGGTTGCTCAAGTTTTTTTAGCTGGACGCTGCTGCCTGTTGCTACTGGAAACAAGGTTAATGAAAGCGATCAAAGAGAACCAAAACAGTCAAGTTGGTGGCCGTAAAACCAAAACAATGTGTTAAAAGACATTAAAGGGCTCTTTAGAAGTGAGATGACCTGCGAAGTCAGGTGATAATTCTATATGGGTTTGTCACTACAAGGTGCCGCTGTTACATTACACGCTGTCACTTGATGCATTGTTGTTTTAAAAATATGGTGCAGCTTTAACCTTGTGACGCCCAAACTCCCATAATGCATTGCAGCACAACAGTCCCATACTTGCTACTGACTCTGTGACCGCTACAATATTAATTCCGTTTATTTGTCAGTTTTTTGTAAATAATGGAAGAAATTAAAATTTTGATATTATTCTTTAATGATTTCTTCTAGCCATGGTTGTGCTATTTCCATAGAGGTGCAGGACTTTGCATTGCAGTGAAAAATGAACCCACAATGGGTAAAAATGTGACAGAAGCAGAAAGGCACACAGAAATTGCTTTCACCTGAGCATAGAGGCCACTTGAAGTGAATTAGACTAAACTAGGCCAGTCGCAAACTCAACAATCTTCTTCCAGAAACAAGCAGAGACATAAAAAATGGATTTGCAAGATGTCTGACTGGTAAACAGGAAAATCTGCAACATTCACAGAAAATTGAATGATTTCTTCAACCCCTTTGAGTTGTCAGAATGAGTCTTTCTCAAAACCCTGCTTGTTTATCACGAAAACAGGGAGTTTCACTCTACTAGGATTTGGGGTTTAGACATTGAAAGATATCTTGTGAATTATGGAAATAACTGTTGAAAAGAAAGAAACGACAACAGCAAAAGTTCATCACACAACATCTCTTCATTAATCTTCATTAAAGGATTCAGTGGGTATTATGCGTCTTTGTCCACACTGCTATTGATGATATTAATCCTGTCTCCAGATTCAGTTTAATTACTTTTTTTTGCAGAACTTGGATTCGTGGAAGTCAATAGGAAAAGACTTAGGAGGTAAAAACCTCTCTTGAAGAGTTTACGAGTGGTGACGCCATTGTGCTGTGCAGTTTAATTACCGCTCTACCAGCAGGTCTGGTTCCCATTATGTCTGCTAACAGCCAGCTCTCCTCGGCGCTGCTCTCCTTCCCGCTGCCTTGTCCTTAGTTGGCATCTCTTTCACCGCAAAAAAACTCTTCATCTCGACAAGTATTTCACTCCAGACTTATAGCGCTGTTTTCGCTGCAATAAGTGCGGATGTTTGCCAGAAGTTGCATTTCTGTTCAGCTGGATTCAGCTGTTTTAAAGAAATTTCTACATGTGGTGCCGTTTTGTAGCTTGTCAGTCATGATGGGGTACCTGCATGGCGCTGTGCTATAAACAGCATTAATCAGATCCGTGATGCTGCTTCATGAGTGATTTTCCATACGAGGCGTTTCGTACCTTTATGATGTGTTTGAATCTAAAAGTTCTGACAGTTTATTGGCTTCAACCCAAGAGATGTTAAGACGGACAGTGCATCTCCAACATGCATACTTGCAAACAGAACAGCATATTCTTGTCTTTCTTCGTCTTTTCCCTCTTCTCTTTACCCCCCAGCTTCAAAAGACAGGATGTGGACACAGTGTTGCACCACTAAGCTAAAGACAAACAGCAATGAGGAGTAAAATCAAACCAAGAGGATTTAACACAAGCCTTCACTGACGAGAGAGGATGTGGTCACGACATCCCCCCCTCAGAACTGAAATAATATTATTCCATATGATATATGAATGTCGTATGGGCTGATGTTTGCAAATCTGGAAAAAGAGGTATTTGTTTGGTTGTTTGGGACAAATGCACATTTGTTTTACTTTACAGTGTACGCTGCCTCAGCAGGAATTGGAATAACTGATCAGGATGTGCAACACATTGAGGATTCTTACTGTTGGTTGGTCACCCACCAATATATCTCAATAACCATTCAATGGATTGCCATGAAACTTGTACAAAACATGGCCCCAAGAGGATGAATCCCACAGACTTTGGTGATTCCCAGACTTTTCATTTAGAACCACCACAGTAGGTTCAAACTGCATCCGGTTAAATATCTCAAGATTTACCACTACTCTATGTCTCCTCTTGACAATGGTGAACCACTGGCTTTTCCTCTGGCTTCACAATGATGTTGAAATTTGTGGTTTTGAATGAACAATATCAACAACTATTGGATGAATCGTCTTTAAATTTGGTACAGATGTTCATGACCCCCTCAGAGTGATTATTAAATACTTCTTACTGCATCCCCTAACTTTTCATTTAGCACCATTATCAGTTTGAAAGTTGAACTGCCCAATGCTGTAGTTAAACCTCTGAACCCCAGAACTTGCCATTGGGTTTGAAAGTCATGTTATCTTTATTAAATTGCCAAAATTACAGTATTTGTCAGAGCCAGAAACTATACAAATTGGAAAAATCATTGGCGTTTCCAACAACATTAATAATCAGTAATGAGCTGTTTCATTGGAGAACTTCGAAAAACAATCAGAGAAATACCCTAAGCACATTAGGTTAAAAAAATAAATAAATCTGCACTCCTCAGCACAACTGTGAAGCCATCGATGACTCAGCTGCAACCAATAGCCATGCAAGGAAATACAAGCACTTTTTGGTTGAACTAGGCTGAACTGCAGGCCGTGTTTACACAGATAAAGTTGGAGAAAAGAATGGAAGCAAATTAAAAATTAAACTAGGAAAACATCTTTGGTCTATATAGGCTAATCTATTTTGGTAACACCTGTTGGAACCTGGGGAAATGTTCTACATGTTGATTTCAAGCTTTTTAAATTCCTATTGAACAAATAATCAAAGGAATTCAACATATTTTTCTCTTTTTTTAATGATTTATGACATTACAAATTTGTTATATTACACAAAATACATTTTTGAGTTGCCTCTACTTCTAGCCATGTTTGTGCTGTTTCCATAGAGGTGCAGGATTTTATATTGTAGTGAAAAATGACCCAACAGTGAGTACAAAAAACACCCAGAAACAGCTTGGGGTTCAGAAGGTTGATTCCTGCAAAACTAATGAAATTTCCATCAGCCTCAATTATACTTAGCATTTAGTGCTAATAATGCTAATGGTACCATTGTAAACTAAGATGGTGAACACTGTAAACATTGTACCTACTAATTATGTTAGCATTGTCACTATGAGAATGTTAGCATGCTGATGTCATGACATCTAAGACTCAGGGAGCTGCTTACATAGATGTAGACTTTTAGCCTAGTTTTTAGATTCTTTGCTATAGTTTCAGATTAACATTTTCATCCTTTTCATATTGTTATTTGTCAGACGAGGAGTAGTTCATGTAAATGTAACCACTAAGGTTTATTAGGTATTCCAGAATCAGCCAATGCATGCTGGATGTTAGGGACACTCAGATGAAACTGAGATGACTTTAGGTTTTGAGGCTAAATCAGGCAGTAAACTGTGGCCACTCTCTTTCACATGACACCAGCTGAATGAGGTGCCTTTCTACTCATGTGCTTGCAAACACGCACATACAGTTGCTGACTGCACATTCATGCACGCAGATGCAAATTGCCATTGGTAGCAATCCTGTTCCCACAGATGTCTTACCCACACCATCCCCTGCTACCTCTTTAAGAAGCACCACCATCCCCCCTATAACCTCCCATCTCATTACCTGCAGGGCTTTAGGGTGAAGAGGATGTGGTCTGCTTAGCTGGGATTTACTCATGTTTTCCCCCCAACACAGTGTGCAGACTCCAGCTGTGGGTACAGACACACAGGTTCTTGTACTTGTACGTACACATGCGATTAGTCAGAGACAACTGATTAGGCACCGCATGCCAAACACTGACCTCAGAGTTACCTGTGGGGGGAGGTTTAACAGTAAAAAGCCAGATATATAAAGATAAAAAACACTATATCCTGACCTACATAGTCTTATACTATGTAATTTTACACATCACAGTGCATTATTATTCATTCTGCATGTGCAAGCAGCTATCGGTTGTTGTACATTTGCATTACAGTATGGCCACAATGGGGTCAGTGAGCAGTGTGTGGGCTCAAACAGGGATATAACTCATGCACCCACTCTATATATGAGCATAACAGTTGGATTCACACTGTGAATCGTGGTGTCACGCTGCATTTCCTCGCTGAACTGGGAGTGGGAGAAAGACGCAAAGCACACCAAGGAGTTAAAAAGGGTAAAAGTGGAGGAGAGGGCAGAAGGAAAGGAGGCTGAAGCAGCAGCGTAGGATGTGAAAAATGGGACAGAGAAATAAGGAGTACGGTGTGGGAAAGAAAAGAGGGGAAAAAAGACACAGATATGATTGGTGCTTAGCCTTGGCTCTCTTTGTAACTTGTCTAAGCTGTCTCCTTATCTGGGCCGGTGCCACATTCCAGACAAATGCAGCACTATATCTCCTATCTGTGTGTCTGAGATGCTGCTAATGTAGCTATTATCTGTGTGATTTGGTGATAGCGGATGTCCAGCGACTCTCTGTACAGTTAATTACAGGCTGGCTAACCTCGGCCAGGTCAGTGTGACTCCGCCGTCTTGTCAAAACAACATATCTAAGGAAAGTACCCATGGATGACCAAAAAAAAAATCTCCCTTTGCTATTAATTATCACATATTTCAGGAAATACATAATATACAAAGCAGAGGTGCCCAAGTGAAAAAGTAAAAGCACTGCAATTTTCACATGGCAGCACTGTAAACTCCCTAAAAGTGAGTTATTGGTGGCAATTTATGTGCACCAGTGGAGCCAAATTCTGAGAAAGTTCAGATACGCTTAATGAAAACTTTTGAGACGACCAAGAAAAAGGGAGCTAAGTGGGAAACATTGCCTCTGTGCAAGTACATTCAAGGGCTCATCATTCATTCCCAGGAGGTGAAATGTAGCCGTGGGCAGAAGGACCAGCTTGACCCCGCAGACGTCTGAATAATTACTGAGAGTGAGAGATGTCTGGTTTGTAACTTTGGATGGAGAAAGACAAAGAGAGAGTCAGACGGGGGGAGGACAAACAAATGATCCCATAAAAATGTTGATTAATGTAAAACAGAAGGAAAGAATGAGAGACAAAGGGAGGTAATGGATGGGTTAGGCTCTAATAAGTCTGCAGGTAGGGCTGATAGTGTCTCTCTGGCAGGCATTTTCCTCACCACAGTGGACTGTAAATCACTCACCCTGACGCTGAAATGCCTGAGGAGGTTGGCCTTTCACAAATGCTAAATCTTTAATGCTACAGTGTGTCTGAATAGTACAGACATATGTACAGTTTAAGGAATCAGGAGTGCATATAGAAGTTTAAGTTTCAAACAAACTGCAAGCTCTTCACCTAAAGGGTCACCGTAAACTCAGTTGTGCACAAAAATGATATCCAAATCTACACACAAACTATTAACTTAAAACCTTAACAATGACTACTATGAACAGTATGACTACAATATTCTACTTTTCTACAAGCCAAATAAGGCCAGTGATACTGTCCCAACTGGGCCCACAACCAAATTTATAATTCATAATGAAAATAAACTGATTCAGACAGGGAATTTTCTTATTGTTTGCTTTTATAGTAATTGTTCATAATGTCCCTTGGCTGTTACTCAGTTAATTTGAGAAAGAATAATTTCAAAGAAAGATGAGTTGTGGGCCTTTTTATATTGTCTGATAAGCTGAAGTTATTGTTTATTATTTTTGCAAAAGTGGCCCCTAGACAAAGAAATTTGAATATCTAGCATAAAGACAGGAAAAGTTCAAAGGTCAAATGTACACTTATCAATATCTCTAAACCAAAAATAACACACTATATCATGTTTATTTAATGTGTTCACATGCAAAAATGGAAAAGTGACAAGGGGTGATGTTACAGCCAGCTTTGTGCTATTGCAATACAAAATTGCCAGCAGAACAGCTGCAGTATTGATGCTAAGCTAAGCTAATTGCCTGTTTGTGTTCATAATAGTGTACTCGCATAAAAGGTGCAATGATCAAGGTCCCAGGTTCAATACCTGGCTGAACCCCCAATTTGTCATAACCCAGTGAATAGGCTGTGACAAAACTGGAAAAAATATGTGAATTGCCAGCAAAAGCGTGGCAACTGTGGATGCATAGTTGCAGTGTTGTGAGAGGTGTTGTCAAATACAGCAAATCAAACCAAATGAGGACAAATTTGGCAGCAACCACAAGGAAGAAAGGGCCGTTTATACCCCATGAATGATGAACCTTAATGACCTTAAAACAGACTAAAAAATATAAAATACACCCAGTATGGCTAGACCAACTTTCTGGACAGTGCTGTCACAAATACCATTAACATACCAGCAAACAACTATCTACAATATAAAGGTAGAGTAATGGTGTCCTTATCAAAAAGTAAAGTCACACTCCTTCTTCTGTGTTCTATGTTTTGGCAGCTGGTCCAGCCACAAGTGCATGTTAGTGGCACATAAGTGATGCATGTGAGTCCTTCCCTTTGAAACTGTTCTCTCCATGCACATAAACAGACCAAGAGTGACCTTCCAGGCTTCTTTGAATAAACAAAAGTGCAGTTCATCATTCAGCTGGTGCCCTACAAATCCAAAGAGTTTAAAAACATGTTTTATATATGTTATTTGTATAATTTATGTGCACTCATTTGATTTAATCTCAGTGTGAAACTCTCTGCTGTTGTTTTAAGGCTCTCCTTTGCTACTCCTTCTCCGCTGGTGTGTGTTCAGCTCTGGTCTTTGTATGTCTGTTTCCACACACGGGTTCACTCCGGTTTGACAAATTGTGGAAACAGACACACACGGAGTGGAACAGACACAAGTAATAAAGAAGAGACAGGTAAAGTGAAAATAATGTTACTCAACTTGATAACAACTTGCTACAGCCATTCAGTGTGTTTTACAAAGCTTGCATAGGCTAAAAGTTGTGACTGGATTATATTTTGTCTCTCGTGGTTGTAAATGAAAGTGAAGGGAGGCCTGTTTTGGTCTGACATGCTCGTCCTCTTGCAACATCCAGTGATTCTGAATGTGGCACACAGAGCTTGTCATTGAAACCTTCTCTAAATGAAAGTTTGAGCACAATGTATTCAGATATCAATTTCAATAACCTTTCAAATCAAAGTTGGGGATAAAGGTTTGAAATTACGCTGACATCTGTTTTTTAATAGTGTCCCAGATATAAAATCACATCAACTGAGGACACAGACAAACTCAGATTGACTACTCATGGCTAAATATCATAAAGAGTTCAGTTTGTACAGTTTGTTTTCTTTTGTTGATCGTCCACACATTGGCTGAGCTGAAGTAGGAAGTGAATAGATTGACTTGATGGAGGTGTTGCTTGCAGTGTGAACACAGAGTTCACTCTTGTGTTCACCAGGCACCTCTTATTTTAGCTTGCAGTGTTAAACAGATGCTTGTGGGAAGTGTAAATTGTGCTGTTTCAAAGTGATTACTGTAGCGGTTGTTACATATCATTCTTGACCTAATTTTGAATGTGCTCTGAGATAAAGCAACCAAATGTGTTTAATTTTGGTTTAGAAAAGGGGAAAAGTTATGGCACTGTATGGTGACTCCTATAGTTATTTCACAAGGGTTCATCCCACCACAGAATTCTGGCCCAGAACCAGCTTTCATTGTAACACATAAGTGAATAAGGACACAGTTGGTCGACCAACATGTATGTGTTTTTTCAGCACTCATGACTTGCAGGAAAGAGTTGTGAAAATGCTTTTCACATGGGCCCAGATCTCCTGCTGGCTTTCTCAGTAAGTGTGGAAAGGCTCATTGCAGAACACTTTGGAGGGCCGTAATTCTTCCTTTCAGTCAGCTGTGAACACAAAACTTTCTGCCCAGAAACTTCTAGCTTGTGTGCAAAATTTATAAGAAATGAAAAATAGTGCGGGGAAACATACAGAGCAAGGTGGACAAAGACAAGATAATTTAGAGCAGGCACAGGAAAAAGTGATTGGAAAGAATTGCGAGTGGAAAATGCAAAAAAGCAAGACAGTGAGGCTTTTATTGCTTTGATTTAAGAGGCTGTTATCCATCCGATGGGAGGAGGATGTAGTTTTTATAAGAGAGAGCAGTAAAAGTGAGCTAGTTACCTGAGAGCACTTTAAATCAATAAAGAGATGTTTGGTACAGAGCACAGAGGATGAGCATCATACTATAGCAACACAAACCTGCAGGATGATGACAACAGGTTTGACTGATATATCAGAGTTAACAAACTCTTGTGTTCTTTGCTAGCAGTAATTACTCGGATCTGTCAACATAAAACAATTCGTTGGTGGCCCATCATTTTTTACCTAACAGTTGGCCGTTAGTGGACAGGCTCTGGTTGGTTGTTGTATTTCCCAACCGAACTGTTTCCAAGTGAAATTGACAGGCCTATGCATCCATCAATTTTCTTCAGCTTATCCAGGTTTGAGTTGTGATGGCAGCAGGGTAATTGGGGCACTGCAGATATCATCTTCCCTGCAATATTTTCCGGTTCCTCCTGGGGGATCCCAGGCCAAGATGTCCCCAGACCAGATGAGATATGTAATCCCTTCAGCAAGTTCTGGGTCTACTCCAGGGTCTCCTCCCACTTGGGTGTTCCTGGGAGACCTCCAAATGAAGATACAGAGGATGCCTGAACCATCTCAGCTGGCTCCTTTCAACGAGAAGGAGCAGCAACTCTACGCCGAGCTCCCTCCGGATGTCCAAGCTCCTTGCCCTATCCTTAAGAATAAGCCCAGTCACTCTACGGAGGAAACTCATATCGGCCACTGGTGTCCATGACCTCATTCTTTTGGTTACTACCCAGAGCTGAGGACCATTGGTGATGGTTGAACTGTAGATTGTCTCGTAAATCAAGAGCTTAGCCTTCTGACTCGGCTTCCTCTTCACCCCAACAGTCCAGTACAATGCCCATTACTTACTGCTAGTGCTGCACCATGTCGTCTGTCCATGTCACGCTCCATTTTCCCACTCATAAACAAGATCCCAAGATAATTCAACTTCTTCACTTGGGGCAAGAACTCACCCCCAACCAAAGGGGCTCCAGATAAGAACCATGACTTCCGACTTGGAAGATGCATCACACTCACCTAACTAAAAGTTGGTGTCCTGTTGATGGTTCCCAAACAGGACACCCTTCTCATCTCAACTGCACCTTAAAATCCTATCCTTAAGTATTACAAACAGGATTGTAGACAAGTTGCAACCTTGTGGGAGTCCAACACCCTCCGGAAACGCATCTGACCTGGTGCCAAGAATACAAACATATAATTTCTTTCAATTCATAGATCAGAGTGCAGTTGTACAATTTAGGTTTGCTGAAGGCTGCAATCATGAGCTGCTCTTCCATTATGATGAGGTGGAAATGGTAGAAGTCAATGGTAGACATTTGGGGAACTCATTGATGGCTTCATACATCAATCAGTCATATCCTTTATTGTTAATGGTACTTGTCTCTATTGAATGGTCTCGAAGTTGAGATTATTCAACTCTGTGCTCGCCCACTTCCCGTCACCAACAGTTATTTCACTCTCATCATTACATGTTGCTGAATCTCTAATTATTGCATTGCTGCTGGTCTCTGCTTGTGTTTACACCCCTAAGGTTTTTCTTTGCACTATAGTTGGCTTGATTTTACTTTCTAGCAACAACCCATCAAATTCATAAACAAAAGCCATGTTGCACAATAAACCTGAAGGTAATGAGCCAGTAAAATGAACACGGAACCATAAACATTGCATGCATACGGTGATAGTGGCACAACAAAAAAGACACGGTCTGAGTCATTTATCATGGCTGTAGGCACGTAGCTGGCCCGGGTAAGACATACAATGTCAGCTGCGCCTTCTGTGTGTTGTTTTATAGCTTCACCATACATCTCCCCATTCACACAACTATGCACTACCATTTGTCTCTGTTATGGTGGAGGATGTCATAAATCTGACCACTGAGAAGTGTGTGTGCACTCACGTGTGTGTGTGTGTGTGTGTGTTTGCATCTCTGCTTTAAGTTACAAAACAGACCTGATATGACTGAATGTGGTTTTCTTGGAGATTCTGTTTTCTCCTGTTTCATTAGCCCTATCTGGTTGTCTGGCAGCACCTTAGAAAAACAGGATTATGCTCATTTGTAGATTCAAACACAGCTTTGTTTTAATGACGCTCAGGCCCATAATTGTTTTAAGATGCTCTTGTGATTTCTAGCCATCTTGAGCGGCTTAATGATGAATTTCCAGAGAGCTTTAAGGAGTAAAGAGGGATTTGGGGAATGAGAATGGAGGAGTTTTGTTGGAAATTAGAGAGGTAACTAAATAAAATGCAATAAAACAGGGCACTTTGAGTTGAAATATAAACATATATAGCACTTTTTCTGGTAGAAGAGCTCCTTAAATCCTTGTTTTTGACAAACTATGAATCTCAACTGCTACTTTACCCAACTATTTCTTCCATTACTTGTCTCTCCTTATCTACAATTTCTTCAGAATTCTCTCTTTGCAGAGTTTGCAGATCAGTGCAACTAAATCATCACATTTGCATGTTTTTACATACTGCAGGAAACATGACATTATGGACATGTTGGCCGTTTCAGGGATCAAACTTATTACTTTCAAGTTAAAGAGCTGATCTCTCTCTCCCTCTTTTTCCCCTGTTGTCCCTCTCTCTCTTGGTGTCTCCTGGTCTGCGTGATCGTCTGGTATGGCAGGAATGTCCCACATCACACACGCAGACGCAGCAGCCATCGTGGCGGCCACACACTCTGGAGTTTATGGTCAGTTGACAAGTGGATTATCAGACCTTGAGGTACAAGGACACCAGGAACTGAAAAATCTATCTGTTCGGAATATGATTTAATAAACAAAAATGTGCAAATCAGAGGGATTTTTTAAATTAGTTTTGATAGTTTTATTGATAGTAGTATCAACCATGCATAAAAGCAAAGACCAAATCCCTCCTCTAGACACTTGAAATGATAACTATCTCACTTTCAGAGTGTTTGTTGGCTCAGTGTTGCACCCCAGAACCCTCGGAGCAGGTCAGCAGACAGAGGGCAAAGGTCAGTCTTGATACCTAATAAGAGAATCTGATGGAGTTACAACACCAATGTGAGATAATTTGAATCAGTACAACATCAAAGAAAAAGGTTCTGAGCAGAAAACACAGTGATGCAAGCGCATGTATGATGAAAAAGGAAGAGCAACTTGATTAAAATGCTACAAAATAACCATGTAATAAAACTCTGAGCTAGTATACGCTTCAATAAAGAGTAAAATCTATTCAATTTACTCAGATCAATGATAGAAAGACAAATGTTAAGTACTAAATTAGGCTTAGGTATATTTTTATAAATAGACATTATAACAACCATGTGATGTAATGATGGTGGCAACTTTCTGCTTATGCATTTCTATCTGACAGCGTGCAAACAGGGCATGCACACTCTTGCTACTATATCTAATTTCTTTTGTGTGCTGAGGGCATCTGGCACATCCTGTCTTTTCAACTTTTTGAAAAAATCAGAGTGGGAACAAATGCTTTACTGACTTTACCTCAGTTGCATCTAGCTTGAGTTTCAACTACTTACATTTCAATGCTTCTTGCTAGCTGAATCTCTCTAAAAGTGAAAATGAATGCATAGTTGATACTGTTACTGCAATATGGTGGCATGGCTAAGTTAACTTATCTAACGTTATAAAACTGTATTGAAAAATGTGCAGCACTTATTTATCGAGCAATGTTTTGCCTTCAGACTAGCCGAGAGTTAGCATAGATTAGCTCTCCTAAAGATGCTGTTGTGACTTAATATTACTGATGGAGTTTAACGTTAGTCAGTATGATGGAATGTTGGATTTATATTTATTATTTTCGCAAAAAAATAACTCTTCGGATCTGGATGATTCACGCAAGTCACCAAAATTGACGTGAAAAAAGCTCAATTGGCTGAAAAACTGTTTGCATTTCTAAAAAATTTCACTATAACCCTTAAAAGATCATATTTACTGGCATCATAGGCAGGCTTAAATATTTCAGTCATCATATCTGATGGAAACATTGGCACTTTTAGTATTTTCTGATGCCCTTTCATTAATATGGTCAAAGAGGCCACCCAGCTGGAAGACGGATGTATCCGGAGCTACAGTGCAGTCAGTACAGTAGACACTGTGGAGCTGAACACTGTCCACTCATGTAGATATGTTGATCTTGGAATCAGCCGGAGGAAATGTCATAAAGCTTACTTAACAGTTCAACTCCCATCTGATGAGGTTCATGTAGCCTCATGTGTTGGATTAATGTGATTTCAAGAACCACTTTATTAATATGGGAGTGGAAAGAAAGGTCAAGCCTGCTTAACATGACTAAAGAAGGAAGAAAGCAAAGATGGAAGAAGATAAAAAATACAGATGTATCAGTAGGGAAGTAAATTACAAGAAGGAGAAGGGACGAGGTCACAAGGGAAGGAGAGGAAACAAAGGACAAAGCGAGTGGAAAAAGGATTAAGTGACATGAAATGATTTCGGAGAGATGGTTTCTAAGTACAGTAGGATGACAAACTGTGGCTCAAGCCACAATGTGACATTTAGATGAGACCATGAAAATGTTTTTCTCATTCAATGCTGCCTTTATAGCTTTGTCTATTGCATATTGCATATTTCCTAATTGCCCGTCTCTTTTTCCACTGCAGACAAATGACTTAATGTTTTTCACATCATAAGCCTTCCTTTAAGCCATGGGAGCATCATCTGTGATACAGTGTTTCCATTGTGGCATTAATTCATAATAAAGGGACTCTACTCAGACAGAGACACAGTTGTACCAAACTTAAAGATACTGATCAGAGCTACATGCCAAATTTAAGAGATGAAAAATAGTAATGTTGGTTTGTCAGGTGGTTCAGACTGAAATATCTTAACTATTGGATAAACTGATATGAAATTTGGAACAGACATTCATTGTCTGCAGAGAACGAATCCTGCGGACTTTAGGGTCACATGTTATGTTTTGAATAAAAACACTTCTCATTAATAGAAGGTCTTAGTATTGGTCAGCAGCTCAGAGAGTATCTGAGGCAGTCTGGCTTTAAATATAAAAATCCTTTATTAATACATGGATAAACCAACTATTTTCAACTCAGAGTCTTTATCAGGCTGTGATGTTGGGATATCACATTGACAGTAAACATTTTTTCATCTTTACTGACTACTGGCTGTGTCCTTGACGAGCACCTGATTTTGTGTTTCTTTAACTTAAGCAGTTTCTGGGTGTTATTTGCTCCTGTCACATTTTAACTCACCTTTTCACTGCAATTTAAAGTCCTACATCTCTATGGAAACAGCACAACCGCTGTTAGAAGTAAGAAAAACTTAAATGTCTTCTGACTCAGTTATGTTGCCATAAATCATAAAATAAGAACAAATGATAAACGTTGGTTTTCTTCGATTATTTATTTTACAAAAATTGAGAAACACTGCCTGAACTTCAATCCAGTTCAGCCAAAAAGTCCCTAAATTTTTGTGGATTCAATAAGGGCGTCTTGGTTGTCCCGATAAGTGCAGAATTTTTTGTTTTTTACAGGATCTGGTTACCTCAGACACTTCATTTTTGGCATGTATAATAAAGTGTGTTTGATGAAATATCATGATTTTTTTGTTGTTATTTCCTGACAGAATGACATGATATCACACATGATACATTTGAAGACCATTTGACAATTAAAAATCCAATAATTCTTTCCATTTTTAAAAAAAAAGAAATCTAAAATGCCAGCAGGTTTTGGGGGTTCAGAGGGTCAATCTATCAAAGTGAGGGTCAAATTTATAAAGCAACAGGAGTTGTAGTGCTGCATAGTCAATAATAAAATACAATGACTGCCCCACTCCCACCCCAACTGGTCGAGGCAGATGGCCACCTTCCCTGAGCCTGGTTCTGCTTGCTGATAGAAAACCCAACAATCCAAAGTTGCCTTTGGATTCCATGTTCTCTGTTTATAATTCATAAGGTCTTTACCTGACTATGTTAAGCACTGTGAGACATATGACATATGTTGTGAATTTGAGCTATATCAATAAAACTGAATTTAATTGAAAAGACAAAATTAAATTAAATGAATATATAATAAGAATCAAAAACACAACACATTAGTGGATGAAATCAGAGTGTCAGGCTCTACTTAAACACTAATAAAAAGTGGTGAGTCTTAAGCAGAGATTTAAAAGTCTCTAAAGTCCTCACATGGAAACGTAAACTGTTCCAGAGATCAACTGTTTGAATAACTTTATTTATTTATTTATAACTTTATTATTTCTTGACTCAGCTCAGCACTCCTCCCTATTTCTTCGTCTTTAGACTGACATGGACTTTGGCAGACCATTGGTCCTCATAATAATGAAATACAAGCGCGAACGCACAACGCTACAGACGCACTAAGAAAAAGAGATGCGGTTATTTCCTGATTTATCACCATGAATGTTTTTATGCCAGAAAGCTGAGAGAAAAACTGTTTCATTTTGCATAACTATTAATAACATCACCAGCGATATCAGTCACCAATTAGGACTATCATTAAAACTTCTATTAAGTTAGTGTTTTGGCCACTGAAGTAATATGTAGCGTCTCAGGTCGTGACAGATTTATGACGGTGGAAAGAAATCGTTTCTTGGTTGAGCCAGACACAAAGGGGGAGTGGAAAACTGCATCGTCGTTTATCTACAGATCACTCACAAGCATATATGTACACGTTTGGGCCTCATTTGGGGAGATCCCTCCAGTCTGTCTGTCATAATGGAATGAGTTGAGATTGATGAGAGAGGAAGAGAAAGTCGCATTAGAGGGCATGTCATTATATCACTTTAGCAGTCACAGAAGAAGAAGAAGGAAGAAGTGGGGGAATACTGGAAGGCTTGAAGAGGAGGGGGACTGAAATAGCCTTTAGGCGTTCCTCAGACATCTATCAAGACAGCAACATATGATTCACAGCATCGCCAAGAATCCTTCCCACTTAAAAACAAAACCCCCAGCAGCTGCCCAGGAAAGACAATGACAGGCAGATGAGCCGAAACCAGCCTCACTGAGTCTCATCGCACAGACAGAAATGGGTTAAAGGAGAAAAAAAATGAACGGCAGCGGTTAACAACTGTACTGACAAGCTGACTGACAGGGAGAGAGGTCAGACAAATAGAGCAAGTCACGCTGTGGTTTACATTTAAGATGACAACTGATGAGATGACAGATAAATGGAGACAGTGCAAAAGGTGGCGAACATCCCCGTTAGGGTTTCTCAGGCTTGCAAAACAATGCATAAGCGCTTTTAAAGCTGCTAAGTGCAGAATTGTTATATGATTTAAGCATCTTAAGCACATTATCAAATGGCAAAATTTTGGAGAAAAAGTTTAGAAAAAATTGGTAGGCTACTTCTGTCACAACTCTATCTTTTTTATATCATCACTAGTGACTTTAAAGGTCTCATATTTTGCCCCTTTTCAGCAAAATAATCAAAGTCTCACATGTTCCCAGAATGTGTCTTTCAATTTTTCAGCTCAAAAAAACACAAAAAAAGTTTATTTCACAGTTTTAGCCCTGTTCTAAATGGGCTGTTTTAGTGTCTGTAGCTGTAAATGTAGCTGAGATGCTGCTGTCCACGCCCCCTTCAGGAATAAGACTCTCTCTGCATCTGTGATTGACAGCTCAAAGCAAAACAGATGACCACAAAATTGGAGGTTAATACATAATTGAGTGTATGAGATTCAAACTTTCTATTGCTTGTAACTCTATGTCTGATGGAAATATACAATCAAAGCTAAAGGGCTAATCACATCAGTCGCAAAACATGCTAACACTAATGAATTTCCTGTTGTTGTGGTGACATTGCCACCAATAATAAAAGTAACCCACTGGATCTTCACTCCCTCATATCCTGGGAGTGCATGAAGACTCTCAGAAGTAAACATATTCATATGTTAACAGCTTTTACTTTGCACCTCCAAGTTTATAACAACCACAAAACATAATAAAATGGATTTCCATCATATGGGACCTTTAAAGAAGTACTGTGTAATTATCCAGTAAACAAATAAAGTTGCATTTATAATCATAGTTTCTCACAAAACCTCATTATGTGGATCTGTAATCGAACAAATGCATGAAATTTGCAATGCAGTTTGCCAGTATTTTAAATGGTCCTGTGGTGCAGTACTTGTGGCAGTGTTTGCCGACAGCCAGCTCCTTCTCCACTGTCTTAAATGGGCATGCTGTTTAATACTAGCAGCTGTTGATAAGCAGAATCATGCAATGATGTTCAGCCAAGAAACAAGACTTACATACAATGAATATAAAAACATTGTTCCACAGCACTAGTAGTGGCTGAAAGTTGATGTAAGCAGGTTTTTGTCTTGCTCCATTAATATAAATTCAACCTCTGGAGTATTTTTGCAGTCCACATTTAGCTAAAGTACCAGCATGCCTGTACCTGTACAAAGCTAATGATTGTGCAGACATTAGCTCGCTCACAACATATGCAACAGCTGGCATGTGGAATGTTTCCATGAGTTTATGTGACTAATCTCAGACATCACCAATTCTACTTCTCTGTGTAATCTTCCTCCAGTTTCTCACCTTCGTCCTCTTCTATCTGCGCAACAAGAGTTGTAGTCATAAATCATCTAGTTTGCTTATGTTGGCACATTTTTAACACCTCAGATGTGTCTTCATCAAACTAGTTCTCATTCCCAGGGTGTCAAATACTGCTGTTCGTCAAAGCCGCTGGCGTTTGCGAGATACGCACAAGGTGTCCTTTGGCATCTGTGCTACCAATGTCAATACTTGACACTGATATAGGTATAGGGGTTTTACCAGTTTAACAGAGAAGAGATGGGATAAGTTCTGTGTCCATCCTGCATCTTGAAACATTATTTTTAATGAGAGTCAGTTTTATTGCCAATTGCACCCTATGTTATGTAAGCTTGCACATTCTCAGGTGAATAAATTGCACATTCCTGCACACTGTGAATATTTATATTGCTTTTTAATGCTTTAAAAAGTCATTGGATTTGCTACATTTGCTCCATATTTGTCTTCTAACACTTGCATTTTTAAAATGTGTTATTCTTCTTTAAAGTTTTCTTCATGTTAGTGTTACTATTATGCACCAAAACACCACTTTAAATTTGCTTTGCAATAAAACTGATTGTGATTCTGAGTCTGATTGTTTTTTTCACTTTGTTTTATTTTCTGAGTTAAGTCTGACTTAAGCCTGAATGTTTAAGTTTAGGTACCGCAACTAATGGGTTAAAACAAACGCTTTCACAACATTTTGCACGTTACAAGGGAAACTTTCAATATCTAAAATGGAGCATTAGTGACGGAAACTAGCAGGGAACATTTAGCTCTGAACTGGTGGCATCTATTTCTGACATTCTCTGCTTTTTATAGGCCTATCTGAAAACCATGTGTGTTCAAAAATTATGCCAAGGAGTCTCTGTTTATGTCCACTTGTGTTTTAAGATTGACTGAATATGCTGTCTTGCCACCACTATAAGTCTTGATTCTGAGTCTAATTATTGTTTCACTTTGTTTTATTTTCCGACCTAAGCCTGACTTAAGTCTGACTTAAGCCTGACTGTTTGGTTAAGTTTAGGCACCAAAACTACTTGGTTGAAATACAGATTTCACAACATTTTGCACATGTTATAAGGCAAACATTCATTATCTAACATGGAACGTCGGTGACGAAACCAGCAGGGAACATTTAGCTATGAACTCATGGCGTCTATTTCTGACATTCACTGATTTTTATAGGCCTATCTGAAAACCATGTGTTTTCAAAAACGATGCCAAGGACTCTCTTTTTATATCCACTTGTGTTAGCTTGACTTTATACGCCGTCTTGCCACCACTTAAAGTCTCTTTGCATAAAACTTGAGAAATATAAAAGTTCTCAAATAGGATGTGAAGGATCTGTCCTGACAATATGCAGCCAGTTAGGAGTGAGTTTCAACTGAAATGGATCGCTGTGGGCACAAACATTTAGATACACTACAGCGTTACTGTCTGCTTGCAAAAAAAAATCTTGTGAACTCTTGCCAGTTTTGTCATTACGCACTTCATCTCATGCAACCCAATGCAACTTTGTATTCCTCTGTATAAACATTTACATCTCAGGCGTCTCTCTGATGCTCTTATCCAAAAGCGACTCACAGAGAGAGCAACAATGGCTTCATTTCTCACATCACCAGCTTTGCAGCCAGCCAGAAAGCAGAATGGATAAATATTTCAGTCTCGGAGAACAAATCTGCACCATGCAACTCTATTCTGCAGCACTGACGGACAGCAAAAATGGCAGCGAAGTTAAACCGAGGGAGCGAAAGTGAAGCAGAACAAAAGAGGAAAAAGAGAAGATAGAGCAAAGCCAGGCAAAGCCACAGTCAACACAAGCATGCTGAAATGATCAGATAGAGCTCTCAGCAGACATCTTATCAATCAGGAGACCGCAGAGAGTGTGTGTGTCAAAGACAGAGAGCATGTGATGCCATCTGCCAAGAGATGTTTGTCTTAAGGCCGAGTACAAAGACATGCTAACAAATGCGGTGGCATCGCTCCAAGCTGAGTGTACACGAAGACACACGGAGAAACCCAGAGACTGCGCTCTGTAGGTCTGCAGATTTGATAGAGATCTTGCAGATTCGGGGCACTTAGCCTTGGCAGCTGAACAGACAGGCTGATTGCATCTGTGTCTGTCCACGTGTGTGTGTGTGTGTGCTGTAGACACTCTTCAGAACAGGAAGACACGATGAAAAAAAAGATAGATGCTCAAGATGACCTCACAGCTGGAAACATGCAAGAAGCCAAGGACGGGCCTGCTTTCCTTTTTTTTTTTTCACTGCAAAAAAAAGTTTCTGCAACTCCTAAATGTGTCATCCGCCCCTGCACTTCTTAAAAAAACGAACATTACTCGGAGGTGAGCGCACAGAAAGAGCTCGTCATCGTCGCGTCCTGCCAAATGCTCTCTACCACTGTGGGAATCAATCAGTCTGACGCAGCAAAAAGAGAGATTTAATCCAGGGATTTGGGTTTTAACGCTGAATCCGTGGCGTCAATCTATCAGAGTGTGGAGACGCACTTGGCCGGAGTTTCAACAAAGAGTCCATTCTTCATGAGCTTGGATATTTTAAGAGTGAAATGTAGTGTATGAAACTCATTCACCTGAATACCATCACTCAAGTAAAGATCTACACTGAGGATTAAATAGTTATTGTTCAGTCACATTTAAATCCTCTGGAAAATATATCTGAATTTTGTGCTGTCACACATTTTTATTATATTTATACGGTATTTAACAGTTCCATATTGAATTTTTGAACCATAAATTCGATTTAGTAATGATTATAATCCGAGCAAAAAACAAACGTAGTTGTCAATTTTCGTGTCATAGTGCAAGAAATCATTTATACTCATATTTAAGGGGCTGGAACTACTAAATGTTTGACATTTGTGCTTAAAACATAGTGGAAATTATTAACCTGTCAACTAATTGATTAATTAACAAACCATTTCTGTTTGATGAGACCTTTCAATGTCTATTAGAAGACGCATAATCAAGTTAAAGTGCATATTTTTATAGATTTTTTTACTCTTTGCATCTGTATTTAAATATCTTTTGTCTGTCTATACACACAAACTACATATACTACACATAATGCTTACTGGCTGTATGAACAGAAATAGTCCCATCCAGGCCCGTTTCCTCCTATACGCAACCTACGCGGTTGCGTAGGGCCCCGAGCCACTAGGGGGCCCCCAAAAGCTGATGGCCAATGGGACGTCACGTCAGTTAATATTTATTATGTATGTATTGTGCCGAGAGGCGCGTAGAGTAGCGCCACCAAGTCAGCCTGAGGTAGGAGAGAGAAAAAAAAGACGCAATGATTGACAGCGCGAAGCATCAGCATCTGACCAATCAGCGGTCAGATGCGCTGGCAGGCAGTTGCTTGCAGGTAGAGAGAGAGAGAGGTGGCTTCCAAACGTCAGTACGATTCGGGAGCTAGCAAAAGTAAGAAAAAGTACAAACAAGAAGAGGCTCGTGCTTCACTTGAAGGTGGGTATGTTGTTTAAATAAAAAAGAAAAAACTTGGTGGCATAAAGACGGTAGACCCCAGCTGCTAGCATGTCTGCTAGTGTGAATCATGAGACAGAAGAGATGATAGTTGTGTCCAGATGTGGACTGGAGATTAAATTTTCAAGCGGCCCTGATGATCATTTATTATATTTCTTGTTAACTGCATATATTCAGCTCTGTTGAAAAAAAATAGTTGTTAATTGACTGTAAAGTTATTGTTCCACTGTTGATAGAGGCTGTTCATTTGATTTGTTGGTAGACAAACTGTAATTTATTTATTAGATTCAGATTCGCTTTATTGTCATTGCAACAAGTGCAATAAAAAGTAAGGTGCAGGCCATTCAGTGCAAAGAACAGAAAAACTATATATATATATATAAAAACACTATTTAACAAGTGGATATTGCAGGGGGATGGATGGATGAATGAATATTGCACAGAGGTAGTGTCAGTTGAATCAGTGTATTGCACGTATATCAGTTAAGAGTTATTTAGCGCCCTTACAGCTGTTGGGAAAAAGCTGTTTTTCAGTCTGTTAGTCC
>OMNN01062554.1:0-31356 GCA_900302755.1 Chromis chromis | reverse complement strand
TCTGTCTCTCTCTCTCTCTCTCTCTCTCTCTCTCTCTCACACACACACACACACACACACACACACACACACACACACACACACAGCGGCCGACTCTTCCATCATCTCCCTAAAAATAAATATCACCAGGATAAAAAAAAAAAAGACCCAATCTCCGCTTCACCAGTGTTCAGCTCAGCTTAATGCACCCAAATTGCACCAATCATGGTCTTTTTATAAAACTGTATATGTATGAAAATGACTGCTGAGACTAAGGAACCTTTTGTTGGAAAGGCCTCGTGGGGAGGGGCAGGAGGGGGGGAGGCATACTTTCGCCAATGATTTGTGGTTACCTAGGGTACTAGAACGAAAGAGCATCACTGAAGCCCATTATCTTTCATGTCTTACATGCCATAAAAATGATTCCATTGTTGCCATTACAGCATGCGAACGCTGAATATGAAACAGGTGGTCATTTTCAGATCTCGACTTTAACGCGTTATGGGGAGAGATGTGATGATTGCAATTGCTCCGGAATTCAGTTTTAGCAAACCAACGCATACAAAAGGAGACATGAAACAGTGTTATTATAATTTCCATGTAGTAAGAATCAGAATGGGGAAACAGCAGAGTTTTGTGTAATTTTCATGCAGAGATGGATTTTCAGGCATCGTAGAAATGGCCATCTGAATTAACTGTGGGAGAAAGCTTTGTAATAACCATTATGGTGTGGAAATCCATATGTCTGCTTGGGGATGTTTCAAAGCCACGTTTAAAACCTGGTTGTGCCTTTGCGCAGCTTTACATTGTGAGATGTAAAGCTTTGTTGTACTTTGCATGTGTGTGATTGAAAATTTAATGCACTGTTAGTTTGGCATGTTAGCAATCAATTGATCTTTAAAACATAAAAGTAAAGATAAATAATCAAAAGCAGTTTGAAATGCAGCACTTACAGTAGCTGAGCAATGACTCACACAGAACCCTTTCATGCTCACTGCCACACAGATGTGGATTACCTGCTTGATATCAGAGAACAGAATTGAAATCAAACACACAAAATGAATAGAAAGGAAACACCTTCCACTGCTCGAGAGATTTGAAAGAATAAAACATATGCATTAGACAGAAATTACAATTATTTAAAATCAATTTACTGATTATTTAACAAACATTTGAAAAGGTGGCTCGTTCATGATAAGAAAAATGTGCAATTCTGAAACCATTTGTAGAACTAAGTACTTGTGCGACAAATAAAAGAGGTAAACAATGCAGGGAAAAAATTCTTCATTGCATTAACAAAATATTGTTTTAAGCTAAATAAATGAAATTGCTTGTAATATAGTTTAACTCGAAAAGTCATGCCTTTGCAGTAAATGTGTGCAAATCATTTGATCAGAAGGCAGTGTTTGAAAGTTACAGAGGATGACTTTTTGTAGGGGGATTGTTGGCACATACTCCTAACTGTAAAATATGATGTATGTATGTAATTATGATTCTAATAAAGCATTGTAAATAGGTCATAAAAATATCCACAAATTGCACAATCTGTCTATTTTAAACCACTGGGCCACATGGCTAATTAGTGCATCACCATGCCTTGTCATGATGTGCATAAATTAAAGTAGCATGTATGTATTTCCATAAGACATGTAAATGTTTTACTGTAAGGTGGTAATAAATTGGATCAAAGGGTGGATTTTACAGCATTTTTGATTTTCTACTTCTGCACCAGAGCCTGTTTTTCTGTCTTCCTGCTTTTCAGCCACAAAAAATTATTGTTACTGCAGCATCAACCATCTATTGCCCTGCTGCACTGCAGAAAATAGTGTTCAACAAAAGTTTGTGGGTACCCTGAGCCTCGCATGTGTTTGTATAACCTTCTGTCCTGCTATAATTACTTTATATCGATCTTTCTGCAAATACTAACATGTTAGATGTCCCATCAACTCAGCTCCTCTTCTGCTCATGCAGTTCATTAAATTCCAAGGGCGATGCTCCAGTCCGGAAACATCCAGTGCGTGCGTGGTACACATTACTCAGAAAATGCCGTAGTGTGTGTTCGTGTCAGGAGGATGTAGCAATGAGTTCTCTGGTTTCAATGCATCTGGCAGCAGCAGCAGCAAGAGTCAGGAAACTAGCTACCATAGAGTTTGACTCCCGAACATCTTAGCAACCAGGAAATGCCATCAAGAAGACCTGAGAGAGATTCTGCCACTGTATCCTGCACCTGATCATGACAGAGAAAAAACAGGTTGGAAATCTTCACAAACTAGATGGATGTAAAAGCCTGTCATCTGATCAAATATCATGCGATTACCATCCAGCGGTTTGACAGCTGGGACAAGCCGAGTCTCTTTGCCATTTCAACGCAGGGAGTTCGACACCTGGCGCTGAGCCTGTCTGTGTCGTTTTGCTGGCCGGTGGTTTGAGCTGCTTCTGATTGTTCTCTGGAGATACAGGAGAGCACCAGCAGAGGCCTGGATGTGGCACCACCGGCACAGGTCACCACAGCACGAATCTGGGCCACCTCTGACATCCCTTCACCTGTGGAAGACAAGGATTACATTACATTCTGCGCTGATCGATCAAAAACTAGTGCAACGTGGTAATAGCCCTGAACCAGGAGCAGCAAAATCAAAAAAAACTGTCATCTCACCTCTCCCAGGCTCTGCATTGGCTACGTAGATGAAACCATCCACCACCTGGCACACTTGCTGTACCTGAGGAGCAGGACTGTACACTGGGTCACCTGACTCATCGGTTCCTTCAATAGTGAAGAGTTTATTGCTGATGCTCTGCTGCTGAACTCTGGCTCTTTCCCTCTCTGCTCTGCAGATACAAACACAGAGTTTATGAACTGTAGCTGCACTCACAATAATGTGCAGGGAAAGATAAACAGTTAGGAGTCATACAGTAACTTCAAATGCAAAGTGTTTACCTGTTGGTGGAATACAGAGTCAGGATATTAAATTTGTGTTGGTTGTTGAATATGTAACTGATCCCTGAGCCAATACCTGCAACAAAAAAAGAAAGAAAAGGTTGACACTGGTTTGGTCACATTCTTAGGAAGTGATTAGCAAGATAGTGGGTGAGTACTGCCACCTAGTGATAAACAAATAAACTTACAACACGTAAGATACAAGTAAGGTAATTACTTTTTTCCACTAATGTCTCTTGATTGAGTTTGCCTGATTGAAATGCAATAATGTAATATTTGTATTAGAGCAGCATTATAGTAGCTAAAGAAGAAGCCAAACTTTATAGCTGACTTGGGAGGGATTAGTCACTGTGTTAATAATAATAGCAACAAAAAAGACCCGTCATCGTGAGCACTGAACATCTGTATCATCTGTATCATCTCACCATTTATCTGTCTATGTGGAGTTCCCGACACAGGAAGAATATCTGGAGCATACATGAGCCTCGTGACTAAAGAGACATCCAGCTGCTCCATGCCAGGGCCGAACATGGCATAACGTGGTTCAGACGAGGGCACTAGAGACTGAAGAAACGAGGTCACGACCTCATATGCTGGCCGCGAAGGAAGCCACTGCTTTCTGCAGGATGGGCAGCCTTTCAAGTATCTGTTGATGCAAAAATAGTGGTGAAATAAAACATACTACCAGCTGATCTTAAAGCAGGATGACAGTAAAGGATACCCACTCAGACATGTAGTCAAATGTCAGTTCCATCCCTTTCTCTTCCCCCTCTTCTCTATCGTCCAGGCTCTCATCTTCGCTGATTAATGGTGCATCCAGCAGCTTCAGATTGGGCATGCTCACATGATCAATGGAGGGCCAGCATGGCATGTCCCGCAACAGGAAGTACCTCCACAGTAATGGATCTCTAACCATGGCCCTCCAGTATCGACTGGTGGCTTCCAGGCAGCAAATGTCCGCAGGAGACAGAAGGGTCATGATCAGGAACTGAACGTCCACCTTCAGGAGGAAGGAGACAGAAAATATTAACAACTCATGTTTTTCAGTTTGGAAGTGGTCTGAAAATTTAAAAAAACAACGACGACAATTTAGGTTCAATTATTTAGAAATTAGTGAAATTTATATATTTACATTCAATAAACTAGAAACTTGATTTAACTAAATGCCTTTGTGATGTTTTACCTACATTGTGCCATGAATTGTCCAATAATGTACGGATTGGCTAAAAGCACAAAGTTTAATTTAAGAATTTAAGAAGTTTTAATTTCAGAATTACCAACCTGGTAAATTGCCTTTTTAAAATAGGAATAAAAAACAAAACATATCACACACAACATTCAAAGCAGTTTTTCTAAGCATGTTTACAGAGGAGCTTTCATATTTGCCCTATTTGGATGATTGAGATGTACATAAACAGGTGTTAAAAAAAATGTCAGTCATCTAACAGAGTAAGAGAAAACAACTCCAATGAATTGCAAATGAAAGCCCCATTTGCCTTACCGGTAAGATGTCCAAAAGTCCATATTGTACTTCCTCTGGTCCCGGATTTACAGCAGGCATCAAGTTATCTTTGACAACTTTTTCAGGAAAATATCGATCTCTGAATCGCCTGAGGCTGCGAATCACTACAGACTCAAGCTGCTGGATCTTTTCTGCCATGACTCCAAATTTGTGTGATATTACGTGAATAACTAGTAAACCACAGTACTACCAAGCAAACGTCAACAAAGTCGACGTTTCCAGAGAACTTCCGGGCTCTGACGTTTCCCTATTTCTCACACTTCCTTGTTAGTGGCAGGAATGGGGAATTGTGGGTATTGAAGTTGTAAAAACATTATGAAGCCGAGTGCAGCTTTATTAAATATATGGAGTTGTCTTGCAAAATAAGAGTGTCTTTTTCTTAAAACAAAGCACGTGTTTATTGTCAACGAGGACATAAAAAACAGAAAATGATTTTTGTCCAAACAACACAGATTCTCTATTAATAGTTACACTATCAATGTTATCCAAGTGGCAGAAAAAATGGAACTTGCAACAGATGGAAATACAAGTGGCATTACAAAGCTGGTATGAACAAACCTGAACATACTTCAAATTGGTCATGAATACAATATTGTCAAACTGTTTTGAACACCTTTCTTTGCCTTTTTGTGTGTATATTTTATACACATATACATATATAATGTATATGCTATTGTAATATATTAAAAGCATAACAAAATGGCAACAAAACAATAAATAAAATGTTAATGTGCAATGTCTCGTTTCCAGCTGGATTATCTTTAAACTTGTAACAATCTTAAAAATGAAAAAATGTCAATTTTTTTTTTTATTAATAACCTCTTTATAGTAATATTAATGTTATTATAACACATTCTTAGAGCAAAACAAGTGCCCCAGTCAACAGTCTGGAATCAGGATGGTAACTGCTCTTTCAGCAGGACAGGGCAAATAATTATTCAACAGCCTCCGGTGCAGTCTCTGTTTTACACTGTCAGTCTTATACTTTCTAATCTCTCATTCACCTGCTTTGGCCTGGGCCTTTTGGCATAAGATTAGGTTGCCTATAGACACTGATCCAAAGACTCTTTCTTCACATACACTTTCTCCCCGTGCCTCCCCTTAACCTTCCACAACATTACACCCCATCTGATGGGTTCCATTTTTATTTGGGATTGACACATTTGAATACTGAACTTAGATCTGTGCCTGAGGGCAACTTCAACAGAGGAGCAGCTTGGTTCACTGTAAAATACTAAGGATTTCCTTGGCATTCTCTGTGTTCCAGCCCTGGCCTTGCAGAGGGCCCTCACAGGCAAGCACATATTTGTTGAGGATCTGAGTGCCAATGTCCCGAAACTGGAGGCGATCTTCTTTGCGGTCCATAGTGTCAGCGCTGCAGTCTTCGTACTTGACTGCCCAGAAACACATCTCCCCAATGTACATCATCGTCAACAGGTGTGTGTCTGAGAAGATGCCTGGCCAAAAACATAAGCAAGCAGTGAGTGTGATCAAATAGAATCAGCAGGACTGTTTTTGTTAAAACAAGATAACTGACGACATATTTACCTTCAGATAGGATACTTGCTGTAGCGGTGTCATGGAGCACCACCCCATCATTGAGCTTCACAGAGTTTCTCACCTGCAGCATCCGCATCAGGTAGCGCACGCCTTCTTGAATACACTAGGTCAAAATGTACATTAGATCTATTATCAGCATGTGCCAACTAAACCAATGGAAACTGAACTACTGTTAAAATTAAAGCAAAGTAAATTTGTATGGCTGAATCGTCTTATCTCACCTCTCCGTTTACAAGAAATATTTATTCAATCTACTTAGATGCTTAACAAAGTTTGGTACCTTAAGGAATGTGTCCTTGTTTTTCTTGATCCACTGTTTCCGTTGATGAAGGGTATGGCAGTACATGTACAGCAGAGCTCCACGTCTCCAGTAGAGGCATTCTAAGAGCTCTAGGCCCAGCACAGACTGCACCTGTAAGACACCATGAACAGTACTGTCACATGATGACATAGTATTTCCATGTCAATGAGGTATGCAGTACATGCCCAAGTGTGCACTGTGAAACCATAAACAAAGGAGACAATTAAAGTGCACTAGACCTCTTATACTAGACTATATATAGCTAGTTATACTGAATTAACTGGACTAGATGACACTTTGTGATGTTGTCTCTCTTCTTGATTTCATACAAAGGCTTGATTAGTTATGTGGGGTACCATGAGACACATCGAAACACAAAATCATTCTCAGACAAGCGTGCACACCTCTTGCGTTGGTGTTAGCCTTGCTGCCAAAACTTCTGGCTCAGTCAGGTCTTGCAGCAGCTGCTGGATTTTAAATGGTGAACAGTCCTCAGGGAACTCCTGGTCCACCAGTTTATTCTCTTCATAAAAAGTGATGTCTAGAATTACCTAAATGATAAAACAAAAAACAAATGTAATCCATGGACAACATTGAATAATCTGTTAAAGTTTTCACATATAATTGTCTCCCTCTACTCACTAAATTATTTTTAAGCTGCTCATTCATAAGGTGAATCAAATCAGGGATTAAACTGATAATATAACCTGCCAGGACGTGGTAGTCAGTGCTGCAGCCACCTCTCTAAATAACTCATTAAAACCCAATTCAAAAAAGACTGAAGTTTCAAATGTCCTTACACATACCTAATTAACTTGTATGAAACCTGCAGTAGCTGCTTGATTACTGGCAACTTGATATCAACAACCTTACTGAACCTTTTCAGTCAAGGATTAAAACAGTGCACATAACCTGGGGTGCTTTTCATTTGACTAATGTTGCTTCCTCGCTTGCGTCTCTATGTTGAGATGTGCTGCAGAGGGGATGCAATAGATGTGAGGAAGAAAGGTAAAAATGGAAGAATCTTATTCACTAACGGGAATTCCTTGATTTTTCATTATTTTTGGAGAGATGGCGATTAATCATAACACACAGCATCTCAATTGAAGAAATAAGTTACAGTTGACATCTCTGGGACTCTACTGGAGGGATGAACACCATTCTTCTGAAAGATTTTCTCTCATTTGGTGTTCTCATGATGGTTGTGAAGGCAGTCACAGAATATGACATTAACAAAAAAGAACATTCAAGTATGAAAAATAGGCAATATTTCATGATTTATAACCTGAAAGCACATCTATTACATGAGGCAGGTGCGTAGGAGAGGTAAGAGCCAAAGTTTTAATCAGACTCCAGCTCACTGTTTAACTTGCAAAGACATATTTATTGCCACAACGTTTCTGTGTTAGACCTTCATCTGGCAAATAGTGATGCTGCCATTCCTATTTTCACAGGTAGTTTGTTGAGAGTATTAAAATCATGTAACATTGATACCACAGTGATGTTGTTTCCACAACAGTACATCTGCTCTTTTTGCTGCCCCGTCAGACCAGCAGACAAATAAATAAATAAATTTTGACCACAGTGTTGTTGTTGTCCAGTAAAAAAACAACAACTTGTGGATAGGAAACATTAATGATTTTTCACTTTAAGTTTCTCTGGGAATCTCTTATCTTATCATCATTTAAGGGATTGGAAAATCCAGGTTATGGACTGGAGGATAGAGAGGGATGAAGAGAGGAAGCACAATTAGCAGAATGGAAAGCACCCCAAGATACGCATGCACAACTAACCACTGACTGCAGCACATCCTGGTTTTGAAATGTCCCTTGTTCCAAGCATCCCTTCAGGCCTAAAATCCCATCACCTATCATTTTTCACAGCTTGGGCATACATTTCCACTCCTACATTCTAAAAGCCATGATATTAGCTACTATGTACAATATATGCTATTGAACTCACAGAAACTGAACAGCTTCTGCAGGCTTGGGGTAAATATTTTTGTTTTTATGACAATTTTGGTAATAATTTAAGAGTTTGTTATTGATCAAGAAAAACTGCTAAGCACTTGTTGATTCAGCCTTCTAAATATGAGGATGATTTTCCCTGTTTTATATAATCATACATGACTAAACAAGCATTTTAAAGATCACCTTGAGTTCAGGGACTGCAATGGGCATTTTTCACTATTCTGCAGTTTTATAAACTAAATGATGAAGAAAGAATCATAGACACTAATAAAGAGAACCATTAATTGCAGCTCTAAACATTTCATAAAGTTTGATGTAGTGAAGTACCTGTGTGTAATCCTGAAGTAGCTTGGAAAGGTTGCTACTCTCCCCTCCTTGTCTGTAAAAGCTTTTCAACTTGTCTAGTATGGCAGACGCATTCTGTAAATAGTCATCATCTATGGAAGAACGATACGTTAATATTACCAATTGCACATCTTAACTGAAGAAAGTTTAGTAGTCTGTGCTACACATTTTCGTGTGCTGTTAATGACAGTTGACGCTTTCAAATTGCACACAGTGTTTCAGCAAAACAATTAAACTAGCGATAAAAAAAAGCATCATTAGCAAAGTGACTAGCTTATGTGATCGCCAAGCAGACAAGAAATATGTAATAGCATTCCCATATGTTTGATGCTGAGATGTAATAAGACGTTTAAACGTAATTCAACAGTTCAGCATAAAAAACAGCGATGTAAGTACATCGCTGATCGACTCTCAAACGCTTAGCTGATTATATTCCATAGCCAGCTGTACGTTTGTCAACAATGCTGCATTTTGGCTAACGTTAGCAAACGTACGTTAGCCGTGAACTCGAAAAGCATCATATTCAAAAACAATCGCCACCACGTAAGTAACCGCTACGATACAGTTACTAAGTTAACTATCTAATGCGTGCTAGTTACCCGTTACAATAGGCGTTATTTGTCAATGTGCATCATTTCATCGGGCAGCAGCTGTTGTTATGACTGCAAGCTAACCTGCGCTGGGTAACGTTAAGTTAGCTTGCTTGCTAGTCGGCTAATAAACTAAGAAAGAATGTTAGCCACGTAAACGAGCTGCCAGGAATGGACACAAGAGGAAAAACACAACACATCTCATCGATACCTTGCTTTTCAGCTCTGAGACTTGAACACTTGATGTCTAACTCGAATATCCTTCTCTCCAACTCGAAACCTTGTCGCCTGTAGTCGTCGGCCATGACTAAAAGTGTTGGTCACGTGAGCCAGGGATTACTCACGTGCTCATAGAATGTCATTTCAGTTTATGTGTGTGCACGCGCATGTGTTGTGCTAAATGACCCGTTAATGGGTGCAAATTAACGGAGCTACTTCCTGTATTAATTCGGTCGCCGCTACGTTTGACGGTAATTGAATGTGGATGGACGCCGAGTGCTTTATGACAGCGTCGCGGCGGTGAGAGGGTTAAATTTAAATTAGCTAGCCGAGCCTCTCTGTTGCCCCCCTCGGCTAGCCCGTCCCATTGAGGCACCAGCCAATGTCATCGTGGCGCTCAGCTAGCTGCGCCAACTAGCCACAGTCTGTTACCGCTCAACCCAATAAGGACGTTCACGGGCTGGAGCGTCTCTTCCTCGGCTCATCCATCACCCACCAGTGTGTGTAGCTCCAAAAACATGGCGGCCCTCAAAGCTTTGTGCAGAGCGGAGACTGTGCTCTTCAAAAACCTCCCAGGTCCCCGCAGAGCCAAATTAAACTTCGCTAACCACCAGTTCAGCAAGGTCTGTATTTAAACGCTGACATTAATGCATAGTAGAAAGGTTGAGATGAGGCTGTTGCAAATGGCGGGGCAAGATTAAAATGTCATGACTTCACGGAGACTTTATCTTTTTTTGTCGTTTGACGTTGCAGAATAAAATTAGCCCAGACAATTTACCAGTCTTTACATATTGTTTACGTTTGCTTTCGGGTGATTTCGTGGACTGACCTCCACCTGCAGGGCACGTTACCTGTCGGGGATTCTCAATGCAAACATATCGCAACCGTACAAGCTGTTGACAACTTTCAGTAGGACATAATTTGCATTCCGATCAATTGAGCTCCTATGATGGTTCACTGAATTAAAACACATGATACACGTTTGTCAGACACGCAGCTTAACATGTGATGTAGTTAATGCGTCCAGTGCCAAAGAGTGTGCATGTGTTTGCATAAACTACCCAAAACCATCATACCAACATACAAGCTTATTATACTTTTAGTCAGTACTTGAGTGTGGTCAAGGCATGATTATATCTGGTAGTGTCATTTCAGAAATCAGTGTGATATCTGAGATTTTTGCAGCCCTTCATGCTTGTAGTTCCTTTGTAACTTAAGTCTCTGGCTGTAATATGAATGATGGCAAAACACAGCACAATGTCTTGCTTTTTATTTTTTTTACTGGCAGTCTGACCACCAGGTATAATTTTAGTTGGCAAGTGTTAACACAGGATTTCAAATCTGAGTCCTCAGCAAACTGTTGTTTTGGGGCTCCTGGCTGTGGACTTCCCCAAATCTCTGCTCCTTTTGTTGTGGGATTCTGTTCAGCAGTTCTGTTTATCTTTCCTGTCCTCCACAGAATGAACCGGATCAACCATCTAACTGTACAATCCTATTAGCTGCTCTCAGGCGTCTGGCTTTTTTTTTTTTAAGCAGCAACACTTGACATTTTTAAGCCGTATATACTTTAATCCACAATCATTTACATTTTGTTTCTGTTGCTAATGGAGCTCTTTTTATAAATACAAAGCCTGTTTATGTTTCAAGCTTAATATACCCCATGTTCTCTTCTGCTTTCTACAGACCTGTGGCTGTTACTTTTCCACTTCCAACCAGAGAAGTTCAAATTTCTATTCAGATCCTACAGAGGCAGTGAAAGATATCCCTAGTGGAGCTACCATTCTGGTGGGAGGTAATGCAAAAACTTTCACAAACATACTTTAAAGTTGTAAAATAGTTTCATACACATTTTGGTGCATGCAAGTTTGTGAAGTAATGAATCAGTTATGTTTGTGTGTATGTGTACATTGTGCAGGGGCCACTTTATAGCTAAGTTAGCTCTACAATACTGGTTGGTTAGCTTCCACACACTGTGCGCACACAAATTCCACAGCTCTTATATATAGTCAAGCTCAAGGTGACATTGTTAAACACTTTCCATTGTGTCACACTTCTGAAGGAAAAACAAAACAGACATACGGAAAACAGTCTCACTCAGTGTAATATTAGAATTGTTGACACCCTACACACACAGGACTGGAATTACCTGGAGCTTGATTCAAGGTTATTGGACTTTGGGTTTTCCTGTGTGTGATTTGTAATGGTTTAGATCATCTTTTTTTGGGGCAAACCTGCCATGGACCTAATCTACTAGGTGAAAGTTCGACCTTAAATCAGCGTAGTTCAACTTTGACACAGTAATCCTTGGTTGCTTCCATTTTTGTTGTTGTTTATTGTTCATCACTTTCTTTTTTCCCTCCCAACAAAGGCTTCGGATTATGTGGTATACCAGAGAATCTTATCAACAGTTTACTGAAGACTGGTGTTAAGGATATCACTGCTGTCAGTAACAATGCTGGGTAAGTTTGTGTAGTGGGGTGGAAGAATCCATAGTTTGTTCATGCATGTGAGACTAATTTGAGAATGGTTGCAGTCATTCTTATTTTTTCAATGTCAGGGAAAACAATAGAAAATGTACTTTTCAGTTGTACTATATATGCAGTTTCATGAGGTAATCTACATTGGGGTCAGACACACTACATACTCACACATTAACATCAAAATCCTGCTTACTGCTCTAATAAATTATAGCGGGGACTGTAAAACAAACAGTATTTAGTGAGTGAGTATAGCTCCTGAGCTGGTCTTCCTTACTCTTAATATGGATTGTGATGGTGCCTGATGAAGTGACAGATGACACTTGCATTACAGGTCTTTAATGCAAGTGTTGATCAGTAATGGTGATCTCTATTGGCTTTGACTTTGGCATTGATCTATAAAACAAGTCTCTAATGGAAGGTTAGGTGACCTTCAAACAGGCAGTGTTGACTTGGAGAAATGCCCAGGAGTTAGCTTTTGATAAGTTATCAGAGTTAACTGCATAAGGAGGAGGTTTATTGCAGTGTGAGCCACTGCTTCTGTGGTCAGGTGATCTCATGTTTGATGTGTGTCTTTGCTCTCAGCAGGAATGACTAGAAATTATTTAAGAGATGTCCCTTCTGGCACCTGGCATTAGGCTGCTGACTTTAATAATACCTTTTTTTTTATTTTGTATTCTACCCCTTTATTGCATTCCTTGATATCTCACACTAAACTCTAAGCTTCACGCAAGGGGAAAAAGTCTAAATCAAGATAATCCTTGTAAGAAAATAGTTTGTTTAAAAAAAAAAAAAGTGAACTGGATAAATGAAAATGTGACAGCAGCTAGTTAAAGGTTAAATGCCCTAGAGACCTTCTAACTTTTAGTACCAGGTATTAACAGTTTAAAGCTGAACAACTGTTCAAAGAAAAAATGATTAAGATCTTAGAAACCATATTTAGGATTTAACTGAAACACTTAAATTGCAAACTGAAACTTTTCATTGCAATTTCCTGGATCTCTTCAGTTGTCATCTTGCAGCTTTCTAGTGTAATTTGAAACCCATCAGACATCTGCCTCAGTTGTTTATGCAGTAACTTTGAAACTTGAGACTGAAGGGGAAATTTCCTAGTAGACTACTGTTCTAAAAATAAAAAATGACTATTAGGATCATAGAAACCGTATTCAGGACTTAACTGAAACACTTATATTGCAAATTGAATCTTTTCCTTGCAACTTCCTGAATTTTTTCTGTTGTCATCTTGCAGCTTTGTAGTGTAATATGAAACCCAGTAAACATTTACCATCGTTGTTTATGCAGTAACTTTTAAACTTGCAACTGAAGGGTAAATTTCCTTGTAGAAAACAGTTGAAAAAACAAAAAAAGACTACAAAAGATCATAGAAACCATATTTAGGACATACCGGAATCACTTACATTGCAAGCTTTTCAATATACTTTTCTGGATCTTTTTAATTGTCATGTTACAGCTTTCTTTTGTAATTGAAACTTTTACCTCAGTTGTTTACACAGTAACTTTGTAACTTGAGACAAAGACTATTTCTGTTTATTTATTTATTTATTTATTTTACTAAGGCTAACACTAAGACTAATACTAACTCGAAGAGCAATATCTAGTACCTGATGTAAAGTCATACCTCAGTTTTAAAAAGCACCTGTCAACCCTGGTAAATACTGCAGAACTGAGTTAGTACGTGAAGTGCCAGAGTTGCGTCAGAAGTTGTTCTGGCCTTAAAAACACTGACCTATTAAGTGTGTCAGTATGCAGGCTCGTGGCCAGAAGTTCGCTAGACATTTCTCGTGGACTTTGACTTTTTTGTTGGATGTTGATTCATGGAACATGTACTCAAAATGTTTACTTGAGCCAGACAACCCCTTTGAACAATGCTCTAAGTGTTTTCTCTCTGCAAACCTTAGTTTTGGCAGATGATTAGAATTACCTGCAAATATTGTAGTGGCCATATTGTCTCTTTTGTGGGGTTTCTAAGCAAGTTCCAACATCATGAAATTTCTTATGCATAATACATATCTTTCTGCCACTTTCTTTACCGGTTTGACTGGAGCTTATAGGTAGAGGTGGACAAGACAGGCATGTATCTGGCTTATATTGTAATAACAGGAGGGGAGTTGGAAATAAAGAGTCATACTGCAGATAGCAGGAATGCGTTAGAAACGTCTGTTAAAATTGATTATTCTTCTGTTACAAAAGCTATTGGGCTTCTGTCTCTCCACTGTTTTCTTTTTCACATATGAACTGTGTTAAAATTCCCAGGCTCTGTAGGGATGAGGGAACAGCAAACATGGAACAGCGCTTGAAGAAGAAAGAAGTAGTTATGTAACATTTAATTTTAGAGTGAAGATTCCCAACCCTGAAAGCTCCCCTTCCTCTGCTTTATTCTTTTTGAATGCCAGAATGTGTTTCTAATCCTCCTCGGTTAAAATTGCCAACCTAACAATGGTTTAGAGTCTCACTGACTTAATTTTACACTGTGTTCTTGGTACTATCACGGAAATAAAGAATAATGCAAACACAATAATGGAGAGGGTATTTTTACTGCTATGAACTCTAAAAAATATGAACACTGTCTTAGCATTTTACTACTATCTAGATAATCTAAGTCTCCGTTTAGGAGTGTAATACTGCAAATATAGCTTATTTTCTTAATGATCACTTTTAGAAATATACAAGAAGTAAGGGGAATGTGTTTAATGTTTTGGTGCATTAGGAGGACTGCATGCTGATGTGAATAAAGGAAAGTGATTCCACTCTTAGGTGAAGACTTAACATGCTTTTGAGCGATGGACATTAGTGACCTATTTTTGGAAGCTGTGAAAGGCAAGTTTAATTTTGGTTTGGGAAGTGCTGCCTAGTTGCCGTGTCATTTACACAGGTGTTATTTGAGAGGTTACAAAACAGGTCTAAATTCGATGATGCTGTTCCCAAACATGAGTTGATTCTCTTGGGCTCTAACAGTAACAGTATCCTTAAGTGGGGATACATTTCTTATCTTTAGAATTTTTTTGCATTATGGGAAACTACTGACTGTAGTGTCATTTTACTGCTATTTTACTTCACAGAACAGTGGGCTCTTTATGCCCTGTAATATGAGATGAGAGGGATTCATCTGTACACAAGGAGATTATTAGGCTGTGGCAGAACCGTCTCCCCCTGCAGCTTTATACTTTGTGTAATCAGCTGCTCCAGGAATTTTACGCAGAACAGAAAAGATTCTGTATAAAAGGCAGTTACGTGTGTTAAAGACCACTGCTGGAACCTGCTATGATCTCTGAGCATTGCACATTCTGTTTGAGAAGCTTTTAGTCCTTGAAAACCCACATACACCAGTTTCATACACAAGATCACAAAATGGTAGCACGAGTTAATCTTGCCAAATCGTTTACATATAATACCTATTATGTGTCAAAACACTGGCGGTGTGTGTGTGAGTATTTATCTCAGCCATCTGTTTTTGGTATTCTGGAGGCACATGACCTACATATCATGTCAGCTGACGTGAGATTAGAGTTAAGAACAAAGCAGTAGTTCCTGATTCTCAGTGTCTTAGGATACAGAAAAACGGGTGGACTCACTCTCTCCAAAGCACAGCTTTCCTATTGGCTTGGATTAGTCGGAGCAGTGTCAGAGAGGGAGAGTATTTTTAGAAACCTGCTTTAATATTAACATACAGCAATCGTGTTTTCAATTTTGGCTGTCACTGCTCAAAATAGGTCAGTCATTAAAAGTGATTTTATTTGATTGCACTGTGTTCCAAGAGGAATATTGTTTGCTGTATCTGGACAGTATGAGAAATACCTGATAAGATATTGTATAGAATTGGACTTTTATCTTGCGCCACAAGATAAAGCACAGTGTAAAACAGCTTTATGTGTTTTTATTACGACTACTGTGTGTCTTCATAGGTATTTTAACAACCCTAGTGATACAATAACGGTCTCTTGTCATAGAAAGGAGCACTCACAGGAGTGAGCTTTTCTGTTGATAAATCATGATCATATGTTCAACTTTGATTGTCTAAATATGTGACACCTTATGCTGCAAATCAGACTTGATCAGTATGAGATTTACAGTGCTGTTTGCAGTTTGTGACCATTCTGTGTATTTTTGACAGATGATAAAGCAAAGATGTTCACAAACAGCTGCCTCTGTGGCAGCTCCAGCCCCTGCAGCTGTGTTTGGTCTAATGAACTTTGATTATGGCTGTGGATAAGCCACAGTTGGACTCTGCCTTATCTTTAAGATCAGGAAAAAAGAAGCTGTATCTGTTAGTAAGGCCCAGTTACAACCTTGAATAACCTCTGCAGGGCTTTATGGTAATGTGAGCTATGTTACTTATTGTAGAAAGCGATGACATTCACAGTCAATGACTAGGAACAAATTAGACTCTATGAGCAGTGGAGGAAATATGAGTGAAAACAACCACAGTTGATGTAAATAGGATTTTTGACACAAATCAATAGAAAATAATACTTGAGTGTCCATAGAAAACAAACATTAGCAAATGTACATAATGTAGAATGCAACATAACTGATTACATAAGTATTTGCTTAAAGGTTGATTGTAGTGAAGAATGTCTTGAATCCACGTATCAGATTTGCAGATCAGAATTTTTTCCCGTTCTGCTGCTTAAGTAAATTTCAAAAATTCCGAGATAAACCCTCACTTCTGTCTTGGTATTTGTTCAATACACTTTAGCCATGTAAAAGTCAGTAATACTGTGTGTATGTTTTCATCAGAGTGGATAACTTCGGCCTTGGCCTGCTGCTTCAGACTAAGCAGATCAAGAGGATGATCTCCTCATATGTTGGAGAGAATGCAGAGTTTGAGCGACAGTATCTGGCAGGAGAGCTGGAAGTGGAACTAACGCCACAGGTTGGTCAAAGCAACTAATTTAAAATGGTACCCACCCATGAAAACACATTCATAAACCATTTACCATCTAAATTTTCAGACATCATACTCTCTATATTTCATACTTGACAGAACAAACAAAGACATAGACTCAATGAAGACTTGCAGTAGACATACAGTATATCTATTACACTCATCTCATAATCACCTTTGTTCCACAGGGTACTCTTGCTGAGAGGATCAGGGCTGGGGGTGCTGGGGTTCCAGCCTTCTTTACTGCCACTGGCTATGGTACTCTGATCCAAGAGGGAGGCTCTCCTATTAAGTACAACAAAGATGGCAGCATTGCCATTGCTAGTGAGAAGAGAGAGGTAGGAGTTTTGTTATCCCAGTTGTGGGGTTTGCATTGAACGAATAACGTCTGGGCTCAAGTTAAGGGACAAAGTCTTAAAAAACATCAAACTGGTCACCATGTTCATCCTTAACTGCATCCACCCACTCTTATCTCACTTTGTGTTGTCGTTGTGCACAGGTGCGGGAGTTCAATGGCAGGCACTACATCATGGAAAAGGCCATCACTGGAGATTTTGCCCTGATCAAGGCATGGAAAGCTGACAAGGCAGGAAACGTTGTTTTCAGGTAATTGATAAAATGGAATGCAAGAAAAGGAGTTCACACATCATTAGCACAGACTTGTTGTGTTATGGAAAAGTCATTATCTTGTAAAGGGTTCAGCTTCTTCCATCAATGCGTATTAGATTAGTCTTGATCACCTTGGTTGTGTTTTCAGTCTGGTGGCACTGAGCTGGTGTCATGTCTGGAGAGTAAAACATTAAGTTTTGGAAAGTGGATGGATTTTTTTTTTTGCATTTTGCTGTTAGTGAGTATTCAATTAGC
This sequence comes from Chromis chromis, assembly GCA_900302755.1. Lineage (NCBI taxonomy): Eukaryota > Metazoa > Chordata > Actinopteri > Pomacentridae > Chromis > Chromis chromis. The sequence goes on along the minus strand of OMNN01062554.1, from coordinate 13,685 downwards.
AGTGCGTTAATTTTATTTCTGAGAAGAATCTTTGAGGAACGTATGGAACGATTCTAATTGGTAGATTTTCAGCCTATATTAGTTAAATGATTTTCTTATTTATACATATCTTAGTGTTAACATTGGCCTACTATATTATGCAGGTAACAGACAAATTTCAGTTTAGATAACTTCAATAATATACTAGTAAGTTAGAAACATCTAAATAGTAGATACTGATTATACTTGTTCATGAATATCCTCATCATTTACAGCACAATCTAAATTAGACATAGACCTTCCATCTAGCATGAGTAAGGTAATTTGTACCAAATCAGTGCATGTGAATAATCCTAATTACTGGATGCAGTAAAGTCTTTTGCCACAGGAGGGCAGTGTCCTCCAGTAAACTATGAGCTCATACTGCACATTAGATATTGGATCACACTGAGAGTTTTTGAAATCACTTGCCATCTCTGATTTTTGTTTGAATATTTTCATGCCTCATATTGGCTTTAATAACATAATCTGCCTTGCTCTTGTGTCTGTCAGGAAAACAGCCAGAAACTTCAACCAGCCCATGTGTAAAGCAGCCAAAACCACCATAGTTGAGGTGTGTATTTCCAACAACACATTCACACACTTTTAATGCCTGCTGCAACATGTCTCTTTACACATTTCTGCCAGTGGAGTTACCATCTGAAATCTGTGCTTCAGCTTTCCATTATTGGTTTTCATGCATTATGTAGATTTTCATTTTCTAGGAATTTAGTTTTTCTTGGCCCATAGCTGTACTATGCTATCTTGGCAAAAAAGGAGAATAATATAACACTCAAACACAATAACAACTGACCATAGATAATACACATTCATATATCTCGATATAAATATTCTAAATTAAAGCAAAACCCATCTGGAGTGGATAAGTGTTTTAGTCAAATACAATCACCCTATCACCAACAAATACATAACCTGAGTAAAAATATTCGAATGATGTTTAACAGGTGAGCATGAAGGAAAATGGGTTAAAATTAGATTAGAGCTTGGAGTACATCCAGTAGCTGGTAGAGCAGTAAAATACGCAAAATCTCTCAAAGGACTATTCACTTTTTTACACTAAAGGTCTGGAGTTGAAATGTGAGACAGGCCTGCTACAGGTGTAAGGCAAAGTGTTTTATGGTTGTGACTTGAACACAGCACCTTGAACTAGGAACAGTTTACATTCAGAGTGTGTCCAGCTGTGTCTGGGCTGTCTGCAAGATAACTGGTTTCATTATATCTGCCTAGTTACCCACCTGTCTCGCATTTGACAATTTAGAAATGCGATCGCTCATCTCCTCCCTTGGTGTGTGTATGTGTGATTGTCTCCTTCCCTGCCCCTCGAACACACAAGCAGCTTCACACCTCCCATATAGACTCGGTTTGATTCAGAGAGCAGCAGGAAGAAAAACTGTGTGTGTGAAAACCATACAACACGGGCACTTTCTGAAAATAAATCGGTAGGAGAGGGTCTCTCATAAATCTAACCGAGTTCCACAAAGCACATTTTCAATTATTCTGTGGTTGCTGGACCTGAAATTCAGTCTCCTGTTGATTAGAAATGTCTGGGAACAAATGGGGAGAGTAAATTCTGTCACCGTGCAGCTGTTATGGAAGACTTCATGGTTGGTTAAACACAAATTTTGGTTTATAGTGCTGAGTAGAACACATTAAAAATTGTAAGAACCTCTTCATTTCAACCATTTAGTGTAATTTCCAATATGGTGTAGCTGTGATGACAACCGTCATGCCAGTAATGACTACCAATGACTTATGGAAAATCAGTGCTATGATATGACAGAAGTTTGCCCAGTTTTCTTATACAGGGATAATGAGACTAGTTGTTCTCTCAGCAATGATTCCAATAAGCAGTGTATCTATGTGACATCTGTTAAGGTTGTAATGTAGACCATAGTGGCATGAGTGAAAATAATAATACTGATAATGATAAAGCAATGTGAGATGATGGTTTTAATACTTACCTGCCTGCTTCAATCTCTGTGCACTCAGAATGGTCTACTCAAGGTGTTCTTGCTGAGAGGAAAGGATAAAACAATTCTTTAAAGGGATTAGAGACCCAAGGGGATTTCGGACTGATGAATGGTAGTGTTTTTTCTTCTTTTCCAGGTGCACTTCTAAGATTGTTTTTGTGGCATTTCTACTTCCATACAGTGGTGAGTGGGAGGAATGATAGGAAAGAAAAAGAGAACGAATTAAATGAAAAGTTAAAAGTAAGATTTAGATCCCATAATATCACAAGCTTCCAGAAAGTGTCTGACTTATACCCGCAAACAAGGTCTGAGAAATTTTATGAACACAGACCTCCTGTGCAGAGTGTCACGGAGTGAGAAATACATAAACAGATTGACTTAATATTTAACACAAGGACATGCTATATACTTTACTATTTAATACAGAACTTGCAGGCTGTATGTGGCCATACCGCCTTGTGGTTGCCCGATCCCGTCAGATCTCGGAAGCTAAGCAGTATAGGGCCTGGTCAGTACCTGGATGGGAGACCGTGAGGGAACACCAGGAAGCCTGGGTGAATGCAGTGTGAGAGTGAGAGGTTGGTGGTGGTCGGAGGGGCCGGTGGCACAGATTTGTAGCCTCGCTTCCGTCAGTCTACCCCAGGGCAGCTGTGGCTACATACGTAGCTTACCAGCATCAAGTATGGAGTGAATGAATAATGCAATTTAAAGCGTCTTTGAGTGTCTAGAAAAGCGCTATATAAAACCAATGCATTATTATTATTATTGCTTTACACTTTTTATTTATTTGTCAGGGACTGTGTGCAAAAACATTAATCTCACAACAAAAGAGATGCATTGTGCTAGATTCTGCAGTCCTTGGGCAGCTAGGCACAATAGTAAATATTAAGGACAAATTTGTATCCAGGGTACAAAATACAAATAAAACTCCAATTTCACCTCACAGCACATATACAGCATAAAACAGACACATACAGCAAACATATTTTTGCCAATTCAGTCCCTGTACGATTTCATCAGTATATACACAATATAAAAATCAGGGATATAGGGATAAAGATGCTATGTCTGTGTCTGATTAATGGGGATAGCCTAAAAGAAATTCTTTTAAAAGGCATATTTATGAAAAGGATTAACATCACACATCAGTCAGTCAACATCACCCCAAAATGCCTTCTCCAACCTGACACAAATCATCTCATTTTGAAAAAGGGAAGCTCTGCGTCTGTATCTGAACTTAATCTGTTTTTAATGTAATTTGACGTTCCCTTCCAGCAATTAAACCAGACCGTGTCAAACAAATGTCAGTTTCAGCCTTGTCTTTGAAGATTTTGCACTTAACTCCTTTTTCATGTTGTGCTATAATAACAAAACCTGTCATCCACATATCATCTAAATGCTTCTATCCAGTGGGGCATTCATTGTAATTTGTGTTGCAGTCAAATTATGTCAAACTGAATTTTTCAAATGTCGAACTGGAATTTAGTACATTTCAAAACTGTCTTCCTTACAGTCTTTGGCTAATTATTTGATTGACTGTGTGTTGAAAGTGTGAAGGCAACAATTGAAAGTCATCCACTTTAATGTCATAGTACAAAATGAGGGGAAAAAAGTTTTCTTATTTTATATAAATATATAACTTAAGATAAAATGCTTTTTCGTGTGTGAATTAGGACTAACAATTCATTAGGAGTATAATTAAGTACTTGGAATCCCATTATAGCTCTATCATGTTGACTGCTTGATTGTATCTGCCATTTTTTATGGTGCCTTTTTTATGACAGGTAACCTATGAGCACTGTGTCAAGTTATTGGTGACTATAAAGGGAGAGGCCTGTATTGTAATACCCATTAAGAACCTTTTACCTCTGATACGGAAACAATTACTGTCTCTGTGAAAATACATTTATCTTTAGGATTCAGTGCATGCTCGGTCATAAATGTGGGGATTAGTCGTCAATATTGACCCTGCTGTCTTGGTGCAGTGGTTATTAATTTAACTTGCTGCTCAGCTTAGCAGCTCAGGCAAATGTGTGGCAAGCTCCTAGACGATCATGTTGCATATCTGCTGGACTAGATTTCTTCCCTGTAGTGTATATGTGGTCAGATAGGTTCAAACTGTTCAGGGGCTAAGCAATTAATGTTTATCAAAGGGCAAAAAATGTCAGGACATTGTGGCGAGAGCCAGACAGGACTCAGGGAACAGGGGTGAAAAATAATTTCCCTGAGTTCTGTTAGGCACCTCATAGTTTCAAAAGGGCAGTCATTTAAGCCGCTATTGTGACTGCACTCAAACAACCAGGCTGATTTATTAGAGCCAGTCCAAATTATATTAGTTTAAATCCTATCTTGAAAATGCGTAATCAGCTGCAAAATGCAGTCCCGTGGTCAAAAAGACCCCCCAAAATGTTCATATCAGCATGATTCTAGTCTAGTTTAATTTTTATTAACTAATACAATATCATCGCATTCAAGTACGTCAAAGTGAGTATCATAAATCATTGTGAGTTTCCCCTTTACAGATGGCAAAAGCTGGTGCCCATTAACCTCTTGAATAAAGTTTTGTGTAGCCGACCCACTCCTCTGTAATGGATGTTTGAATTACCTGTGCTTGAACTGTTAACTTGCAGACTGATTTGGCACAGTCTGTAGCTTTTCAATAAATCTGAAAGTTAACTAAATATATGCACCGTAACTTTACAGCTTTCTTTAAAAGGCATATTCATCAAAGTATCCACTTTACTTTAAATTCCAAGCATCTCCTTCACTTAAGGCTCAGTAAATGTGTGTCTGTGTAATACATTAAATCCCTGAGGGGCTAACAGACATGTAGATGTGTAACCTGGTGACTCCTCCTCTGTAAGACATTAATACCAGTTCTGGGAAGTAAATTCAAATGATCTCTCTGTATCCAATTGTCGCCAGCATGCTCCATTCTAGAGACTCCACATTTACTATGTTCAAGATAAATGAATTAACATATTGTTATATTCTATTGTACATTACATTATGATAAGTCCCCTTTCTACATGTACAGATGAAACTTTGATGATAGCTAACATTAGTCCATCAAGTCATTGAATGCGGGCAAATGTTGTTGTCCCTGTTCACATTTTGATACACACATCTATTTTATTTTTACTGAATATAAACTCCAAGAGATTGGAGGGGTGTCAGAAAACGATATAACACAAAAGCAAATTACACAAAAGAAAAAAGAAAATTACCAGATCATCACCAGCTCCTGCCATGGTTGCTAGGCAACCAAACCCTGCTATTCAATTTTTCAATGTTCCACAGTATCCAGCTGGTCCAGTTATTCCCTTATCGCAGGTACAATAAAAGGCCCCAGTGCATTGTGGGTTACAATGCACCAGAGACTGAATCTAAGCAGTGGTTTTTGCTGTTGTTCAACTATCAGTGACAGTAAATGAGTCAACTGTATTCTAGTAGCGATGCAATGTAGTGGTGTGGGTGATAGTGTGCGCGCACAACCAACCAGTCATGCATGAATTGAATGAATGTATTTTAAGTGTGTTTTGTTCTTTTAGCCAGGCAAGAGGTCTAATTGGATATAAATGACCTCCATCCTCAGGGGTTTTAAGCATCAGCCTCCCACTGTACATTTGTGTTGAAACAAAAATAGCATGTTACTCAGTGCTTAAACAGGGTATGGCTTTGTGCTTTGGGCTTCATTACTGTTGCAGCAAAAAGACCTACACATTTGCAAAACAAATAGCCAAGAGGAGCATTTCTGTTTTGACTGGTGAACTGGAACTCACTGTAGTTAATGTTTAAGTTTTTTGACTCCAGTGTTTGTCCCTGGAATTGTTAACGTTAAACCACTGCTCTAGTCTTTTATGTCGTACCAAAAACCTTGTGCCTTGTTTGCTCAACCTGGAATTTAGATGAGTTATTACAGCCAACAATTTTTGTGCTATTTTTCATCACTCACTATGCCTTGTTCAGTTTTCTAGTCTTGTTCTTGACTCATGCCCCTCACTAACTCCATAGCTGAAGCAATTGTTGGCAATTACTTATAAAACCACTTATATACCCCACCATTTCCTGCCTAAAGAGGTTTGCTTTTGTGTGCATTATGTATTATTTCTATTTTTGTTTTGCCCAAGTTATAAGGATGGATGTGGTGGGAGGTCTAAGAGTCTAAGTGACGCTATATTCAATCAGATTCATATGTGATGTTTGAATCCAAACATAAAAAAATCTTTATTTGTGGAATGTGGAAATGGTACTTGTTTTTGAAGTACTTTCTCTTCAAACAGATGGTACGCTACAGTCCTCATTATTTAAAAAAAAAAAAAAGAGTTGTATTTGACAGCAGCAATGTTAGCAGTGTTTTACTTTGAGCTGAAACCTCACCAAAGCAAATGGTGGTAATTGCAGGGCTTGCCAGGCTATAACCACAGCAAATTGCTGTAATACCAATAGACAGATGGGTTTAAAAGCCTTTGACATCGTTTTTTCCCCCCAAAAGTGTGGCATGCTCATTTATCTGCATGCCAAAGGAAGAAGATGCATCACAATGACTGTGATATGATTAATATTGTGCTTCCACATCCATTTAACAGCAAGTATCTTGAGATGTCAAACTACACATCAATTCATGAACTGGAAGCATGATAGTGGCAAATGACGACATTCGTTTATTGTAGCCTTGAATAAAGCATGTAGAACTGAGATTGCTCATGAAACAACTCATCGAGGATATCTAGTAAGCTGTACCATGCAATCTTTTAATAAAATATTTCTGATGTTTTGGCAACTTCATAGCTTATATTCTTGAAGATACTGATACTATTGATTCTTTTTTAAATTGTGAACATTACGAGTAGCAGTAGAGTTAACCAACGATACAAAATCCTGCATCTAAGTGTCAGTTTTCTTAAACTCAATTTACAGCAGTTGACTTAGTGTGGCCTGTGTGTTTGTAGCTGCTCAGACTTTGGGGCATTCATTCAAATTAATAGTAGAGCCAAATGGAACAGGTAATAATTTATAACTAGTGAGTCTTACAGCTTCCATTTCTAGTCATATTGATGACAGTATTTCCCCATCTGCCAATAAATGTTGCTAAAGAATCATTATAATTTAAAATGCTTCTATCCTGACCTTAAGAGGACTAACGGAGCATTTTAGTCATGCCTCATCTTAAACGGAACAGTCTGTCTCTTTAGCTGGAAGACTTATTTGGATATAAGTCAGGTTGACATAGACTTAAATTCAAGAGCCATACTGACAGATGAATGAAACTGAAGCCAGTGACAGAAAGATGAGGTTCAATAATCAGCTATAGGTCACTGTAAGACGGTTTCAACTGACAGTCAGAGAAGGGTAGAGAGAATCTCAATAAAAAGATATGATGGGAGCCAGCAGAAGGATAAGACTGATTTGCTGAACATATGCACAAACCGAATGCTTGACTATAAGTTCAAAGTTTCCTCACAACTGCCTATCATGTGAATCTGAAGCACATTGCATTGAGGCTTACGTGTTCTTTGAAATGTAAACATTGCCATTTGAGCTGGGAGTGGAGTTGTCCATTCCAAATGTCCATGGTACAAGGTGCTTTAGTGTACAGTGTGTGTTATTTGAAAAATTTATTTTTAGTTCCTGTAATGTTGGCATTGGCTGGCTGTCTCATATTTTCTGGATACCATAAAGGCTGCCATAGGCGAGGCACTGAGCGGAAACAGATTGCTCGTGATGCCAGTATTCTGGGTTATAGGATAGAGCCGGAGCTGAGCCCTGAAAGTGGCAACAGAGGATGGCCAAGTGCCCACACACAAGCATGCACACACAATGGGAGGAAGATGGAGAGGCTATAAATACACACAGTAATGAGAGGGTGGTGTCTCTGTCATTCTCATGCCCTGATGCCTGTAGCCACACCATCTCTTTCTCCTGACCTCTTGACTGTCGCTTTTCACTCACACACCCAAACAAACACAGTTTTTGATGCATTATAAATTCAGGTAGCTCCACAATTAATGTATTAGCTGCTAATGCTTTTATAGGCCCTAATAGCTCAGTTTGTTTTAATGCCATTTGCCTGTTTATTACCATTTCATAAATGCTTCAACTCCAACTGGATAAAGTTTTTTTTTTTTGGATGAGGCCTAAGGGTGGACAAGTTTGTTTTCTCAACGCGTTGATCCAAAACACAATAGCCAAATGACTACTTACCAGATGGCCATTAACTCTGATATTCGTGGTCCCTGGCAGGTGATTCCTTGTGATTTTGGTGACGCACAGACCTTATGTTTTGGCCCTCTATCAGGCCAAATGTCCGCTCATATACAAATTTGTGTCTTAAAAGGAAAGGATCTGTACTCATTTTGCTCTGCAAATTTGATGTCAACCATACCACTAGATACTAGATACTAATGATGAGTGACCTAATTTTAATTATGCTTGGCATGGGTATGTATTATCATCAGAGAAAAAATGTAAAGTTGTGGAAGGCTTCTCACAGAGTAAAAATAGCAATTGCCTTTGTAATTGAGGGTGTATTGAACATTATAGCCTCTAGGAACCGTTAGCTTACTAATGTTGTTTGTAGACTGGACAGAATTACACTCTGCACATTATTTGACACTGCTCCTGTTTGCTAATTTGGTGATTGTAAATGTAGGTCAGTTGGTCAACAGGAGTGCAATCAGCTCAAATGAATACCTTTACCCAGAGTGCACTGAGTCAATTTGGTGTTAAAAGGTTGTCTGTGCAGCTGATTTACTCTCTGAAAGTTTGCCGGTGCTTTTTATGTACTCATCATAGTATTCATGCACGTGTGTAACAGCCATGCTAATCATTAACATGAAGGGAAAGCATGAACTCATATCTGTTTTCTCTTGATTTTTTTGTTCTGTATATTTAAAAATGTGGTCCAACTTTAAATTTTGTTTTGCTCGGACAAACATTTGTGACAAGCGTGGCACAATTCCAGGATTGTTTATTAACTGTAAAGAGATCACTGTATGCAATAATGCTGTCGGTGGTTTATTCTAGGAATTTGGTGGCATTGTGTACCAATCAGCTTGATATTAACAAGATTTGACAAAGCTCACAGCCTAAAAAAGCACAAACTATCGAGAGAAAAAAATAAACACTTGCCGTGTCCCCAGAGGGCACTTTGATTCCCTCTATCCTCCTGCCAGCTCACTTCATGCCTCGCTCTGCTCTCATTGATGTGAAAATCGTTCTACAGATACAGGAATATCAATGTCTATGCGTGTGCCTGTTTGCTGGCTCCACACACCTGCTCATTTGCGTGTGTGTGTGTGTGTGTTGATGTGTTATTCTTGTGTGTTTTTATTATTTTATTTTAATGCTTTATCCTTCCTCGTCCGTTGAACCTCCTGTCTGAACTACATCTGAGCACCAGTGCAGCCGGGACACATCACATAGATGAAAGGAACAGAGGCTTTTTTATGTACACAGCACATTTAAATTGTATGAGCTTGTTATTGTGCTGTGACTTAGATTTGGAAGGCTAATTGAAAATAGGGCTAAATACATGGTTTGTTTGCAGTGTGTGAGAGAGACCAAGCTGACACGGAAAAACCCAGCTCTGAGATGTGGATTCTTTTGCTTTTGCAAGGGCTCACTATTTGACATCTTTTGAAGAGACAAAATTAGACATTGATACAGTAAATTAAATTATCCATCTTAAGCGTTGCAATGCCAACCAAACATTTGTTGGGATTCCCTTGCCCCCAGTGTTCACTATTTTGTCACTGTTTCATAATGTGATTAGGGTAGTCTTGCTTGATGAAGATGTCGAAAGGAATCGTCAGTCTCACAAAAGACAGATCAAGCCCCCAGAGAAAGATGTGGGTGAATGTGTGGGACTGCCGTATCAGTGCTCTCTCGCTACCAATCTCATCTTGCATGGCCTCGTTTTCACCGTGGAGCATCAGAAATTTACAATAAACCGACCAAGAGAACCAGAAAAAGAGTCTAAAATCACTTTACGGTCCTGAGTGGCCCGAGCTCATGAGAGACCAAAGCCTGCGTATCCATGACAACGCTAAGATGGGATCCACTCTTAGCCATTGACTCCTCTCAGTCAGCGGTGAGTGCTGAGGGAGGAAGTAGAGATAAGGAGAGATTCAATTCAATTTGCTCTGAACGGCTGCTTGCCCCTCATGTAAATGGAATAAGTAGGTTACACTCTGAGCTACACAGGAGTGAAGCACAGAAAAGTAGACGGGAGGGCGAGAATTATGTTGTCATGGTTAAGTCGCCTTTTGGTCCCCAGAGATGTGATGATAACTCTCGTGCTCTCTCCTTTTCTCTTTTTAATTTTGTCATTTCAACCACTTTGCCACCCCTTGAGGAATCTTCAATAAGAAAGAAAATGCACCTCCTCCTCCTCCTTGAAGGCTCGCCTGTTTGATGAAGGAAAATCAGTTCTCTAAAGATTGCTTACTATTGATCCTTTGCCAGCTTGTTTTGATTCCTATGTTGACTCGAAATCACAGGTACTACAGTGTGTAATGCTACGGCTTACTGTAACTATGAATATGACATATTAATTTATCTGCCAGAGCAGACTACAAATGGACAACAAGATTTAGTGGAGCCCAGACATGTTGTACAACTCTTTCTGAACAACTGTGTAAGTGTAGGCTGGAGGTGCAGTTTATAGCAGTTTCTAATGTTACCTAAGGAGGAAGGAGCAGGTGTGTTCATTGTGGGATTTCTATCCCAGTCATGTTGACCCAACTCTGCTTAAATCAATAGCCATTTCCATCTCTGTCTTGTTAGCCAGACAGAAATAATCCCTTTCGTACAGTCCTCTTCTGCTGCTGTACACTGTCTACATAAAGGTGGTGCACTTCCGTCTCAGAGTTGGGAATATATTGTTCGGTAGACATGAGTTGCATAACTTTGTTATTATGCTGCCATATGAAGTGTAAAAGTAATTAAAGTGTTATGAAGATATATTTAGACAATGCAAGTGACCGGTGTTACAGCAGCATTGCTGAAACTGCGTTAAAATCTATATGTTGAAAGTCCTGAGCCACAGTTTGTTGACTAGACCTCATTATAAAGGGTCAACTATTCTCGCATAGCCGATTCACTCTGCAGCACAATGTGGTCTGGCTGCACCTCAGCATTCTGCTATAGGGGTAAATAAAACACTCTGACTTGTTTGAATTTCTTTAAAAGAGTTACAGTTGTTTTGCATGGGGCTAAGCAAAGGATGAAGCTTCAGTGTTCCCTCTAAATTGTGACAAAGGAATTGTTTTTAGTGGAATATTTGCAAGAAGAAAGGCAAGCACTGCGATTAAAATTTCAACTTCACCCGATAGATAGCTGGGCTGTTTGACTGCACAATTCAAGTCCTCAGTCCGTTTAGGTTGCTAGCCTGAAGATTGTTGTCGTTTCCTGCAGTGAAGGGAGTTTGAAAATGGTAACATATACAAAGTGGGGGAAAAAAGCCATGTGAAATGCACAGCCATTGGCAGCCTTATATATGCAGTCTTCAGTACATATAGTGAGTCAGACCAGGCCATATTGTTTGAGCCCTGATGACAACATTCACTAAACATTGTTTTCCATGGGAGACAATGTGTACATTTCTTTTGACATTTGAGTTTGGTTTGACCAAAATCCCTGTAGCCCCAATACAATCTCCTTCATGCACCTCCGCTATCCATTACCTTTGATCCCAGGATCAAGCTCCATCCACAGGGCTTTTTGTGTCAGATGATCCCCTTCTGTTTTCAGTTAACTAAGCTGGTTTGGGGTACACAGACTGATTCCACTGGCCTCACTGGAGTAACAGAAAGAATATATGCAGCAGTATCTTCCACAAATATTTACCCTGTCTTTGCTGTGAAACCCATGACAGTAGTGAAATTTGGAGCCTGGAAAATCATATTTGGAGAAGAAATATCTGCTTCTGCATCACTATCACCAATGTTTGAACCTCAATTAAGAATTTATATCAAGCAAATTTAAAAACTCAACTGTATCTCTTAAAATATCTGTTTAGCATTTCCATTTTTATATCAGGAATTGCCTTAACAAATTGCCCAGTAACCTAAAATAAAGATAATGTTTTGAGATCAACCTGGAGTGTGGCAAAGGATCTGCTGGATTTTTACCAGTTACCCTGTTGAATTTCATAGCTGGGTAGGCAGAAGTTATTTTCTGGTAGCATAATTCCATCTGTTCATGGTTTCCTGATCTGAACTTTAATCTCAAGGATCGAGGGGCATTTTTCAACTGAGCCTATCACTCTGTGTCTCTGTGTAGGTGGAGGAGGTGGTGGATGTTGGGACTTTTGCTGAAGAGGACATCCACATACCCAGCATCTACATCCACAGGATTGTCCAGGGAGCCAGCTACGAGAAAAGGATTGAGGTAAAAAACAAGACCTTTCAGAGCTTGCACGAGAGAAGAGCTCTTTAATATCTGCATTATGTCACTGTGGGTGTTACTGTGATGAAAATCAAATTCCAATAAAGAATTATTCATTAATAAGTACTGATAAATTATTAAAAGTGATAAATGATTCATCCTGTTACAATAGAAGTGTGGAGTGTATAGTGTCTTTTTTTCACTTGGCCAGAAATGGCTTCTCAAGATGCTGTCTCCCTATTCCTTATACATCTCTGCATGGTTCCAGAAACGCACAGTAAAGAAAAGCCAAGAAGACAAGCCCAAACCAAAGAAGGATTCAGATATTGTTCGAGAAAGGATCATTCGCAGGGCTGCTCTGGAGTTTGAAGATGGAATGTATGGTATCCTTTGACAAGAGTAACAAGCAGTGAGCAAATCACAAAATGACATAAATGTGTGCTCTAGCTGCCTCCTTTTAATTACCACAAGTAAAACCAATCCGAGCATTGGCCAACAGCCACAGGAGAAAGAATGCTGTACCTTGGCTTTGTTATTTCAACATGCCTAATGAATAATTGTAGCCTTTGCACCAGTTGATTGCAGAATCAAATTATGCACAGACTTTTTTTTTTTGTAGTCTGTCCTTCCTCACAAAAGCAGTGTTAGTTTTTGAGTGACTGATCTGTGATTAACCACTCAGTGATTTTTGGACATTTTCACATTTCCTTATAATTCAATACAAAATGAAATAGTTACTATCTTTAACAAAGATCAGCTAACCTTGGTATTGGTATCCCCATGCTGGCCAGCAACTTTATAAAACCAGACATCACAGTACACCTCCAAAGTGAAAATGGAATTTTGGGACTGGTAAGACACCTACAGAGTTTTCTTCCCCCTCAAGTTTCAGTACTTTATCTCTTAACTATACAAGCTAACGAGCAGTTTTTGTGCTTTACGTTGACGGTTATTTTGAGCAGCAGTAACCGTTTTTTAACCACATTGAACTCTGAGCATGAGGCAAGATGAATAGCCAACTATTTGAGCGGTATCGTTCCTAGTTGGGGCCCCTTATTTGAAATGAGCTGGGTTTGTTATGTAACAGATTGTAGCGGTTTGACACTTTTGCTTCCATTTTTCTTTCTCACAGTCATTATTTGCTGGCTGAGGCTTTTAACAAAGGTTACTGCTGCAGCTATAGACTGACTTTTCAATCAATTGTGTTGACAGAAGAATGTAGGCATCTATGCTAATTCCCTATTTTTCAAGTTTCTTTTAATTACGAGTGTCAGTTTTAAAGGGGTG
>OMNN01062552.1:0-22023 GCA_900302755.1 Chromis chromis | reverse complement strand
TATCAGCAGCTTCAACAAGAAGCTCAAACTAGTTGAGCAAATGGATCCTCGGTTAATATGTCATCAATTCAGTCGATTTTTAACCAAAAAGGTCGAACATTTGTGTCTTTAGCTTCGCCAGGTTGAGGAATTGATGCTTTTTAATAATAGTAAACTGAAACATCTGAAGATTTTAATGAGCTCGGAGTTGTCGTGATGGGACATTTTTCTCTATTTTCTAATAGTCAAAACAATCAGCAGATCAATTGATAATGAGAATTATGAGTTGCTTGTCCTTTAATGTGCTTTAACGTGTCCTTTACTTCCAATAATTGGTCCATTTGAGTCTGTTTTTGTACTTTTATACAAGAAATGTTATAATTTTTCCTAGTTTTTTATCAAAACCTGCGCACATTTTGAGTTTACAGAGCGATTCTGCCGTCCTTCCTTTGTTTTTTGGTGTAAAAAGCTGATTGCTGTTATGCTCATAATGACTCAGGAGTCAGATGAGCTCATTGTGTGTGCGTCTGTGTGCTCATGTAATTGTGCGTCTGTGTTATTGTGTGCGTCAGTGTCAGGGTGGAGATCAGGAAACCAGGGAAATTAGAGGCACAATTAAGGTTTTAAAAGGCTTTTGAGAGGAAATGAGCTACAGGCTGCTGGACAGATGATAGTGCAGATAGGAGGGAGGCCGTTTGAAGTCTGATTCAATTAAATCTTGTGATGTTTCTGAGGCTCCACAGCAAAAATGTTGGACTGGACGGAGGCGAATTACGTAAATCACTCAAAAACCAGCAAACAGCGCTGTTAAAACACACAAACTGTTGCAGTGAATGTGCAGGGAGTGCAAATCCAGAACATAAAGCATAGTGAGAAAAGTTAGTTTCACAGGTTCTTTTTCACTCAAGTCACTGAAGAATATGAATCTGTTTTCAAAGAACCAGAGCACATGATGACGTTAATTTGTAATTTAGAGTAAGCTCCATGTACACTTAGCATATTCAGTGGCACAAAACAAGTTATCATGCAGCAATACAATGAAGACTGATGCATTCACGTTTGTATGTTTAATATGAAGCTGCTGCCACCAATCTGATAATTTAGCTCAATTTAAAAACAGCTAGCTTAGCGCGCTCCAAAAGTAGAAAAACAATAATTATTTACATAATGCATCGTGTTAGGTTGATTTATTCTCAAACTAGAGGGATAAAACGACTAAATAATAGTTTTTACAGAGCGTTAAATGTTGGATTATTTCTCCAAGGCTCGAATAAGTTACTGGTTGTTACCAAGAAATGGCAAATCTGTTGAAGTTTTGCTTTTACACTTGTAGAAGAGATTAAACAAACAGAATGTAATGTGTTAATTTGTCATATTTAGAGGTGCAGGGAGGTACTAACCTGAATTAGCCAACTGTGGGTTGTAGTTTAATTTATAGGCATGAATCTTTCTCAACAGCAAAATGTCAAAATAAACTGAAAAACTCCCATCACAACCTCCAGAGCCCAAAATGTTTTGTCCGACCAAATTTGTGATGATAAAAAAATAGAAAAAGACTTTTTGTGTAGAAAGTGTAAGTGTAACAAGTCCAGACACAAATCTTGTTGCTGTAAATCTCACTGCGATCCAAACATGTATTCCTTATGACAGGAAGCTTAATGTATTATTGAACCAGTAAATACTGTTGATTAGTGCTTGCTTGCCGTTACATCTCCATACCTTGTAACATTTAGGAGCTAAACACTGACTTACAGACCAGGGTGTGTTGGTATACATCTGGTGTTGGAGCTGTTTTTGCAGCTGCATGATTGAGTATTGATTATCAGTCACTGTAGATGTGATAATTCCTCCCATCCGGCTGCAGAGGAGCTGAATGTGCAGAGTGACGGTGGCAGTCTGCACACTTGTGTTACTGTGAAGTGCTTTGGAGAAAAGAAGCTTTAATATACGACAACACACATTTTCCAGAGTGTGTGACGTCCTGCACCACCACTGTGTTTGTATCAACAGGCTGAAGCTGAACAAATGGACTCACTTCTGAGGAGGATGAAGATGAAGGAGGATGAAGAGCTTCACACTACTCATCACTGGATCACATATCTGAATCAAAAAAGAGAAAAAAAAAAAAAGACTTGAACCTGAGGAGGAGGAGGACACGCCTCCATGGACCAACCTCTTTTTAGCGCTCTAAGCTGTTTTTTTAAGTCCGACAGTGTTTCACCTCACTGTGTTTAGTAATGAAATATCAAAAATAAATGTCAGTCAAAGCCTCTGCAAAGCTTCTGCACTGACAGAATGGGCTAAGCATGATTTGTGTGTGTAGAAAAAATCTCTTCACTGCCCTCAGACCCTCACAGAAGTCAGGAATAAGTCATTTAATCCCTCGGAAATATCGGTAATGAATTAAACTCCACCTCAGCCTGGCAGCTACAATCAGCCGACCCATCTGTGAGTCAAGAGCAGTGGTTTACATGATGTTAGTAACATGTTTTGGAAAAATTATCCTTTTGTCAGTGATTCGATTCACCCTGTCCCTCAAAAAGGCCATCTGTTATGTAGTAAGGCCGAGCTAACCAACCTCTGTCCTGTTGTAAACATGTCTGGCTATGTCTGTTTAAAGCTTAACTCGGCTAATTTAGCATTGCACAATTTTACACTTTTTGGACTTTTGATGGACAGAAAGGAAAATGGATTTAAAATCAGTGCAGCAGAGCCAGAAATTTAAATGGCCAAAACCTGGTGCCTACATTACCCACAATGCAACTTGGTTTAGAGATTCAGGTGTGCTAGCAGTGGCTAATCTAGCATTTAGCAGCTACAGAGGCTGGTTAGCTCGGCTCTTTCTTACTCTAAACCTGCAGATTTTTCCCTTTTTTAACCTGAATTGAGGCGATCAGTTGCGTTTAGTTGCAGCTTTAATCCTCCGAGTTTGTGGCGGCCATCTTGGACTGCCATCACAGTGATCTCGGCTTTCATTAGCCGTGAAGTCCAAGGAACTCAAGGTTCTTTTAGTCAGTTTTTTACACAAAGCTCCGAAAAGATTCAACAAATGAGATGTTTTGAAAAGCGTTGGCTGTTTAACTTTATCAATTGTACATTTGTGCATGATTTAATTCACTTTTACAGTTGAAATTCCAACTAAATGCTGTCTATTATGGGATTTTTACTTTGGTCCATGTTATTGTGTGGAAGCACAATGAACAAAAACTAAATCTTGTTGTATAATAATGTAAAACTGATTGCAGATTTTGAGAAATGCTGAATTTAGAAAGTCTGAGTCCCAGAGCAGCGAGTTTTTGGGACTAAACTGCTTCATTGATCATGTCGGTTACATTTAAATCCTGAGTTGGCTGTTCAAGAGGAAAAAGATTATTTAATTAGCACACATTTAGCTAAAGCATAATCAGAAAAATCATCATGTGACCAATTAAACCTCCTCTTATCTAAACCTCCTCGATCTAAATACCAATCATGTTGTTAAAGCAGTTGCTCTGTTTTATCCATGTGTCATAATAAGAAATAACATTTCTTATTTTCAATGATGCAAACTGTGGCGTCATTTTATGGTTCTGTCGGGTGTCGGGTGTCGGGTGATGAATCATCTGAGGTTTTACAGGAATATCTGTCTGACACACTGCCTCCTAAATTTAGTTTGTTTTTACAAACAAGGGTTTCATTCCAAAATAGGCTTAGTGATATATAAAAAATATCGATTGTTTTCAGTTTTACATTCAGTTTCTATCATTTTAGCAGCTGTTTCTGGGGAGTAATGGACTCTCTCGCTCTGTTTTCTTACTTTGGAATGAAACCCTTGTCTCGTACCTCAGCAGATTAAGGGCTTCAGTTTGTGCTTTGTTTCTTGGAATCTTTGAATTATCTGTGGCGTTTGAGGACAAACGGGACACTTTAATGTCTTTGTGATGCATCTGGGTGGAAGGAAAACTGCAATATGTACAGTTTTTTTTTTAAAATGGAAATGAACATTCCACAGTTGGGTGTTTGTGCTAAACGCAGCCTGTCGAGCTCTACGAGGAGTCTTTGAATTAGGTTTCTGGTTTCAGTAAGTGAAGATTATGGATTTGTGAATCTGGTTACAGTTTAATCTGTTTGTTCACCATCTTAATTTCACTTTTTTGTCCATGTAATCAGGTGTAAAGCAGCCGTTTTACCGTCCACGCTGAAGATATTACACAAACTGTCCCACTGTACTTCTTTATTCTTTGTACCATCTGTTAAATCCTCCTACTCCTGTACATCCACCACTGTCAGGCTAATTAATTATCATTATTATTAGCGTTAACAAAGATCAAACACTTCAAACACCACATTTACTAAGTTATTTGAGCTAATTTTATTGATTAGCCTCAATTAAATTAGCAGAACAGAGCAGTCAGGGAGCTGCAAGTAGAAATTTAATGAAGGATCAACATCAGTTCCTTAATTTCTTGCATTTAAACATGGCAACGTGAGAAAAAACACAAGCCCCAGATCTAAAATGGGTCTTATTGAAGCTGGAATAAACTTCAAGTTTTTTTTTTCTAGAGATTTAATTAAGAGTGAATCTCTTATTTTGGATTATTTGTGCAGCTGTGGATCGACTTTTAGCTCCACTTGGTGCACATTTAAGTCCCATAGTTTAATCTTCCACCTTCTCCTCTCATGTTTCTGGTCCAGAACTGGTCTGTTTCCATTATGAGGCTGCAGGAAGTCGGTTGGATTGTGGATGAGTTTGTCTGAGTTTTAATCACCTTTTCTGCTTGTTCATGTGAAATATACCCTCAACTCTTGAGTTTTACGGGGCTCTGAGGGTTTTCTTTGTTTTTTTTATTAGCTCTGATGACTGATTGTATTTAAGGTTGCAGATATTTCATCCATTTCTACTGTGTCTTCCTGTTTGATACATGCTCGGAGAATTAACAAGCTTTGCCTTTTTTTTTTTGTTGTTTTGTTTTTTGGAGTGGTGTTTGGCTGTTTTCGTACAATTTATCAGAGCTAGTATGAATCTAAAACTGTATCTTTTTTTTCATGTTGTCAAAGCCATCTATGAAATGACTGTCCAGCATCAGAGAGGAAGAGTCCACATGTTTGTCCGGCTGTGCTCCCAGATATGAAATGTAAAGCACACGGCTGCTTTATCTGTTTTTCTCATTTAGCCAATAAATGTATTTCTCTGAGGTTTCATGTATTTTTCTGCAAAATGGAGTTAAATATCCTGCTCCTCTTTTCTGAGCCGATAACCCTGCAGCTCCTCTATTCATGCAGCACAAAGACACATGAATGTGTGTCCCAGTAAAGGTTTTCTGCTCCTGAATATCCAGAGTGCTGCTGCTCTGTTTCACCCTGGTGACCTTGTAGCTGCAGGACAGGAAGAAGAATGGCTCTTGGTTCCTCTTTTCATCTCCTGTTAGCAGAACATAATGGGGGTTAGAAATCCTCCCACTCAGCTCAGCCCCAACATCTAATGGCTGCTGCTGCCTGTGACTCATCTGGAGCTTCGTTTTTTCTGCTTTCCGTGTGTCTTTTCTGCGCCCAGGCGACCCGCCGCTGTGCAGATTCTGCAGGATTCGATGTGAGTAGAAACGCTGCATCTTCTGCTGCGGGACGTTTGTCTCAAACTATGACCCAATCCACGGGTGTTGCGTACTTTGAGCTCCTCCTCGTCCGGAGCTGCGCAAAGTTGGACAGAAACACGAGCAGCAGAGCAGCAAACACGGCGGAGACTCCTTCAAAATAAAAGCGGATGCAGGTCTGTTGTCTTAGTCTCACCTTCAGATGTGACGATCTATGGCTAAGCAACATTAACTCTAATTTTAAATTGCACAAGACACAGTTAATGTCTCAATCACGGTGACAAATCCCATCCAAATCTGTGCATTCATGTTGCAATATCAGTCCTACTTAACTAGCTAGTAGGACATGGTTATTATATATATTTTTTATTGAACTAGCTGAATTGGATGCTTAAAAACGATCAATTCACTATAAAATTGTACAGAAAAATCCCCGTATATTTTTAATTTCTAGGTTTACTTTCCTGTATTAAGTCTTTTTGCATGTGGGCCAGTCCATTTTAAATTATCAAATTCTGCTTGACCATCTCTGATTTGCCCTAATTTTTTATAGCATGAAAATGTAAAATTTTAGATTGATATATTAAATACTTTGAGGTGTTTTTTCTCCAAAAATACCTGTCAACCCACTTTCATCAGGTTTTTTCTCACATTGAAATTTGAGGCCGTTTGGACAACTATATATCAGGAACTGTTAAAGATAACGAGTTATTTCTCATCGTGTCATTGATTCAGAATTTAAATATTGGAAAAGTAGATCAAATAATCTCAGATCATGGGTGAGTTAAAATGTAAAGAAACCACGAAGCCGTCATTTAAAGTCCCATCTTTAAGCTCACATTAACAAAATAAATGATACAAAAGTCATCTACTGACATTTTCTGAATCATATGTAGCTGCATGTCACAATAATACAAAACAAAACATGAAAAACAAAATGTAATATGACATGCTTGTTAGCAAAAATGAAAAAGTGATTTCATAATAGATTGAACAGGTTTGACAAGTTGTACCACAAAAACAAAAATGTTGGTAGACACCAAAGCAGATATACAAAGTACATTGAAGAAAACTGTAAGAAAGTGTATGCATTGTGATCTAAAGGTCAACATGTGTAAAAACATACTGTAGGGTTACAACGACTTGATGCAATCCTGTACTTTTATTTTGAGAGTCCTTACAGGAAGTGCTTCCGTTAACTCGCAGCAGCTTGACAGCGGTCCCGTCCAGCTGATGAAGCCTCCTTGAGTTCAGTTTGCCCGGTGCGCACTGAGGACTCGGAGGGTCACGGAGCTCCAGCATCCCGCGGACACGGCACCGGAGGACGCGGCGGGACTCGAGCAGCTGCCTGCGGTTCGGACCTGATCCTGCACCGGGACCGGAGGAGCAGAGAGAGAAGGGGGGGCAGCGGTCTCTGCTGCTCGGACTCAGATGAACACACACCAGGGAGAATCACCGGATAAGATTTTAACAGCGAGATGAAAGCGGCCGGCAGGCAGGTGAGCATGACGGCGGAGAAGCTGAACGGGGACATGAACCGGAGGCCGAGCTACCCCGGAGAGCTGCGGGCCAAACACGCCAACATGTCAACTAAGATTTGGGTGAAAGTGGCCATGGCGATCGCCTATTTCCTCTGCGTGTCCGTGGCCGCCTTCATCCTGGTCATCTACTATGTGTTCTTCTGGACACCGGACGAGCCGCGCAACATCACCATCACCAGCACCGAAGCACCGAACCGCACCGACTGCGCGCCCCGGCTCGGATGACTACACACGCGCACATTACACAGGTGACTGCACACACCTGACAGGAGCTGCAGGACGGACGGACAGACAGAAGGACGGATGGAGTAGAGGACGCAGGCAGGGACATGACCGCAGCCGGAGTTTGGGATCCTGAGGGCGGACAGAGGGGCAGCTGCTGCCGGGCTGCATCATGTTCCGCAGCAGGAGGCAGGTGGGGAGGAGGGAGACTCTTTATTTAACCCAACACTCTGTCCTGAGGGGTTTCACTGTTCCACTGCTTTATTTAGCCAATAAGAAGAAGCCTTAGAAACACACACGAAGGGAGGTTTGAGGGTTTTTTCTTGTTCCTGGATGTTTCTCTGTGTGTGTTGTTCTCCTCAGAGTCATAAATTCATCCCATAATTCACCGGGCTGCTGGGCACAGACATGCAAAAGGCCTCACATTCACCCTGCAGGTAAACACAACTCGGCTCAGATTCACTGCTTAAATCTCCCTGAAGATGCAGAGACTCAAAGCTTCCTGCAGGATCCTCCTCTGTACAGATATTACTCTATAAACACTGATTACATTTGTACAGATTTCTTATACTTTTGCAGAAGTGCACAGATGAGTTGGTGATTTTAATGATTGCACAAGTTCTTTATTAAACACAATAGTCGAATATGGTGTGGTGAAGCTTCTCACATGTCAGGATTTGCTATTTTTTTTAAACTTATGTGAATTTTAATTGAATATTTTTGGACTAAACGGACACAACCAGCAGCTCTGGGAACATGTGACCCACAGTTATATGATTAATCCCAAAAACATAAATGCCATATTAATGGAAAAGTGATGTAAAATCATCTGAATCAACTCGATATTGAAATACTTTAATGAAAAATGTGACCAGGATGTCTTTACTTATATAAGAACATCACATATTTAGCAGTTTTAAAACGGATCAAGCTGAATGCAGCAGAACCAGAGATATCATCTGCTTTATTTCACACCTTCTTCTTCAGTCTCACACCTCTGCTTCCTTCATTACCCACAATGCAACTCGACTGCAGACACTTTGTTCAGAAATTCAGGTGGGCTGTCCAACCTTTATACAACTTTCCATGAATGCAGTAGGAACCTGAAATCTGAATTTACTCCAAGCAGAATCTGTGCCCAGTTTGTCCGCTCAGTAATCTGTTTACTTTAGCTCTGAAATACGTCATTCCTGCCTCTTTAAGAAGTCAGAGAAACACTTAACACGCCACAAAAACCCACTTACAGACACTTAAAACCCAAGAGTCTGCCCTGTTTTCTTTCATTTTTAAGGAACATACTGACCCTAACAAGAAGAAAACCCTCTTTGCACCCTCAAAAACTAATAAAAAATCCTTATGAATGCTTGAAACCCCTGGAAAAGCCCCTTAAACCCCAAAGATTCTGCACCCGCCTGCAAAAAACCCTCAAGAAAACCCTCCAGGACACTCTGATCCACGGCTCTGCACTAACGGAGACTTCTTCTTTTTCATGCCTATAGAGGAAAACTGACTCTTTTGTTTGTTTCCACAGCAGGACGATGCTGTTTTTATTCAGGTATCTAGAGGAACTTTAACTGTACTGTAGCAGAAGTAGCCTAAATTGTGATCTAGCTCGTAGCTGTATGAAATGCAAGGCGATCACTCCGTATTACTCTCAGTAGTTGAAGCAATTGTACCTTTTTAGAGCAACTTTTTTGTCTTGCATCGCCTCACAGAATGAGCATAAATACTCTTATACCTCTTCTGGATGACACGGTTTGTTCACCTCCTGTTCATAATTTAGGCTACAGGCCCCTAAAAAAAATCTACTCGACTGTTTTTCTTTTACAATGTAGCCTTGAGAAGTTACTGGTATGATATGATAAACTATGCATCTATTCCTGCAGTGTGGGTGTCGTCATTCTGTCAACAGATGAGGGGAAGCAGGCCGCGTGGCGTCGTCTGAAACAACACAGCGACATTTCAGTGGAAAGGCCAAGCTGACGTAAGCCGAGCGCTGCTTTGAATCTGAAACATTTTTTTAACGTGTTGAAAAAAGAAAAACTTCCCTCCTGCATCGACTTTCTGTGCAAATCAGCGGCGTTAGATTCTTGCACTACTTATGTAAGAACGTTTAGCCTCTTCGGAGAGAGACAGCTGCTCGGCCTTCTCCTCAGCACTTCACATCCACTGACCTTTCTCCTGTTTATCTAATTATCATGCTTTGGCAACTTCAAGAGCATCTGGGAGAGTTTCTCCGGTGAGTGAAACTCTCAGAGGCTCCTCACAGGAGACGAAGCAGCTTTATGTCCTGTTTGATATGCAGAGTTTTTACTTTTGTGTGTCAGATGAGGTAAAATTTGCTCAGAGTGCCGTTTTTACCTCCATATTGATACGATAATAGCAGTAAGTTATTCTGATGCACAATCCTGCTGTTGAAGATGATGTTTTTTTTTTGCTTTTACAGGGTTTTTTTTTCAATGCTTTTAGTGCAAATAGGTTGTAAGTGTCAATAATCAATATACACCTAGCCTGAGGTTGCAGTTATGCTACAATAACACCTGTACAGTGAAATGCAATCAAAAAGCCATTAAATGAAGCTTTTTTAATGTTACGTTTGATGTGTTCAAGTTGTAAATTCTATTAATACTTACTCTGACTCACCAGGTGGAGACTTCAGGTATGAATCTGCCATTTTTGCAACATATTTCATACATTTTTCTCCTCTTCTTACGTGTTATTGCTCCAAAAGTCCTTTTTCTTTTACAGTAAAAAACAACACCCTCCAATCAATAACCTAAATGCTAAAAATGTCGAGTTTTGAAGATTTGAATTGTGCAATAAGGCAACTCTACATGTTTCTTTTGTTAGATTATCCATTTTTCTAACAGCAATCGCCTTCCTGTGTCACAGCTTTGCAGGGACACCATCGCTGCAGCCTGGGCTTAGATCCGCCCACGATGACTGTGCTTGGTTTAAAGAATCACAAACATGGCAGAGCTTTATTCTGCCTCTATAGCAGAATGTTAATGAGGTGCAGTCAGACCATTCTTCAGCGCTGTGCAGATAGATGTTGCTGGGCAAAACTACAGAATAATGTTGGAAAGTTTTAACACTGAGCAGCTGGATTAGTCTGGGTTGAAGTGAATGCTTTGCTTTTGTCTCTCTGCTGAGGGGCCTTTGAGCAAAAATGGTGCACTGTAGAGGATTATTGCTAAAGACTGCAGATTGCAAGCAACTTCCAAATGTGTAGGAGATTCAACAGTGGTCCCTAAAAATGCAAAAGGCCCTCTATGGAGCCAGTGTTCGCTTCGTCTGTTCTAATGTACTCTCTTAGAAGAGTAGTGGTGGATCCTTGAGGAACTCTGGGGATTTTTAAGGAATCACTGTTTGCTTGTAGAGTTCCAGGAGGAACCTTTAACAGCTTAACTCAGAGAAGAGGTTGCAGGAAGAACATCTAATAACTTGTAAGGTGTTCCTGGAGGATTTCTTCCTCACTGATCCTTTACACCTGCATTTACATTCAGTTTTTTTCTTCTTTTTTTTTAGTCTTATTGTAATTATCAACGTGTATATTATAGGATATAATTAAATCTTTAATATAGTAAGTTTGGTTAATTTTATGATAAAGGAATAACAAGGCTGACAATACCAAAACAGTGAAGCCTACAGCCACAATCAAAAACCTGAAAATGACTAGAAAGTGCTTGTTTTTTCTGGCAGTCGTCTAAATATGTCATTTTAATAATAGAACTTTTTAACCAAAATATAGCTTCACCTTTTAGTTGCAAAAATGTGCACCTAAATGAACTACAAAATATTACTAAAATGCACAGAAAGAGACAGTAACCCTGCACAATACCCTTTTTATTTGTCTGAAGCCTCATCTAAGGTTTAGTTCAGCTTTAGAAAGCATTTTGCCCTTTTTTTGTAGTTTTTGTCCCCCAGTATTTACAGTGTTAACACATAAAAAGGCATCTCTAAAGGCTGCAACGTGTCCTGATCGATCTGGATCAAACTCAGCAGCTAAATTGTTTCCCACCTCTGCAGAAACACATAATACGAATCCCAGTAGTGCAGTTTGGTCACATGATGGAATAGAATAGAATAGAATAGAATAGAATAGAATAGAATAGAATAGAATAGAATAGAATAGAATAGAATAGAATTTTTATTGCCATTTGCACAGGTACATTACAGTACAGGTACATTGGAATTCTTTATCCTCGTAGTTTCAATCGTAGCATCTGGACTTGCTTCAGTTTGTCGAAGACGTTTCACCTCTCATCCAAGAGGCTTGAAGCCTCTTGGATGAGAGGTGAAACTCAACCAAGTCCAGATGCGACAGCCATGACCTGGATGACCGAAAACCTTTACAGACATTGGAATTCTTTGTGCGTTTATCAAGTCAGCTTTATATATAAATATTTTAAAAAGGTTAGAAATAAAGGTAAGCACAGCAGCTCTACAAAACTACATTATAAGAATAAAATAATTAGACATTATAAAAAGCACTTTGTTTGTTGGTTGGTTTGTAAACATAAATGAGAAGACAGAGTTATAAGACTAATAACATAAAGGTTTCTTTGACTTTAACTTTAACTGATAAATGATGCAAATGTAAACAAAAGCTGAAAACACTGGAAGATGATGTTTATTAAAACTACTAAATTGACTGACAGGTTTTAAAATACGTTGAAGAGTTAAATCTGAGCTTT
The DNA here is from genome assembly GCA_900302755.1 of Chromis chromis. NCBI lineage: Eukaryota > Metazoa > Chordata > Actinopteri > Pomacentridae > Chromis > Chromis chromis. The sequence goes on along the minus strand of OMNN01062552.1, from coordinate 10,014 downwards.
TAAAAGTATTAGATGCTGCAGAACATTAATTATAATCAGCTGATAAACCCAGTGTTCCAGAATGGGCCTTTCAATACTGTCCCTGTTAATCAACATTTGCACTAAATTAAATCAGTAGATTCAGATCTGTGTTTGAGCCACTTCACTCTCATCACCTTCACATGGCCTCACTGAGCTGCAGGGACATTTCTTTATGTATTATTTGTAGTAGCTCAGTACAAACTGCCTCTTCCGATCAATAATTAAATTAGCAGCTGAAGTTGTCGGCCGTCCTTCTTCCTCTCAGCTCCAGTCGAGCATCTCATGACTCAGCAGCTCTTCGTCCTGCAGCAGCAGCAGCAGCAGCAGCAGTGCTGCAGTTCACACTTTCTTCATCTTCGTCTTCGTCTTCGTCTGTCCCACTCAGTGTTTATCAAACCAGCAGCTCAGACGGAAAGAAGAAGAAAATTTAAAGTCCCCCCTCATCATTATTCATTTATGGCCGTTTCAATCCACTGATGCTCAGAATAGCAGCACAGTATGTTTAAAATAAATGTGGTTCAGTTCAAGTTTAAGACGGATTCTCAAAAACAAACAGCCTCTTTACATGACTCAATACAATGTTATTGATGGATGGATGTTCACTTCCTGGCTTAAGCTCCTCAGCCTCAGTGATTTAATAGTGAGGGAAAGTAATTAATTTAGAAAGTGGCACCATAAAGAGGTTAGAAAGGCAAAAAACAATGAACACTGAAGAGTGCATTTGTTCATCTGACAGGTTCAAAAGACGTACTGTTTCTTGCTTTCTATTGATTTACAGTCTATTCAGGAGGACGTGCAGCTCCGACTCTAAAAAGTAATTCAAGCCACCTGTTCTCACCACTTAATGAAGTGCATGATTGGAAGATAAAAATTCTAATTTACTGATTTAAACGAACCTTTTAAGTTGAAAACATCATTTTGAATGTTGTGTTGACATAATAATGTTACATCAACTTAATATTTTGTGTAATTTAAACTCACATTTCTGCATCAAGTGATTTAAAACTATATTCACATTCTAGTAATTTAATAAAACTGGCTAACTGGACAACCTAATTGTATTTCATCTTGAGTTTTCATTTGAAAAAAAATGTCCAATTATTTAGTTTAGTTTAGCACACTAGTGGATAAAAGTGATAAAGTTTCATTCGACTGATCTGCTCAGGTAGAGAGGAGCTTTCACGTTAATTTATTATTGTGGGGAAAATTTAATTTGTGTTGTTTTTGCTTTCAAGATCTACATATCATGTGTTGATATACACACTGCAGTTTAAAATAATCAGTTAAGTACCGACAATTTTGACATTGAATGAATTTCTTTAAAGCTGCCACATGAGCAAAAACATGAAAAAGACTAAAACTACTGAAGAAGATCTAATTGGATAAACTTCACTTTGAAAAGGTTTATCAACTATAAAACAAAATGAAGCAACTTCATTTTTATGAGTAACCAACTTAAAGACTGCTTTTGCTGCCCATCATTAAATGTCTAAAAAAAAATAAGAGGAAAAGCTAATTCTCCTAACTCAGTATTGTTTGTTGGTTGAACATAATTTCACTGAAAATCTACTGAAAAAAGACTTATTTTGTAGAGTACATGAGACTTTAATGCAATAAGTATTAAGAAAACATCTGTGTTTTGCCTAAAACATCTGACCAAATAAGTGTGAAACAAGATCATGTTTGAGAGTTGAAACATGAGAAATCAGAAGTGAGGTTTGATCATTTATACTGATAAACACACTGATCAGTTAATATTCGGTTCCTTCATCTGACTGACATCTTTTTAAGAGCATTTCAAAAAAATGCAGATTTTACATCAGCTTTTACATCTAGCTGTTCTTGTCTGTTTTCTCCAAAGCTGGAGCCTCCAACTACACAAGTGCACAAATCAAAAGCCTGACTTTTATTTTGAAAGTAACCCTCAGGCTAATTAAAGGAAAAGAAGCTGCTGCATCAGTTTGGCCTCTACAGTTGGAGGTCATTCAGCTGAGGTTAAATCAGGAACACAGAGCTGCAGATGTAGAGGAGTTTAGTACAGGGTTTCAGTCTGCGTGAAGGCAGCTCGGGTGTTTTCAGAGTATGTCTAGAAGATGTATCAGATATACTGTCTCTGTTTTGAGGAGGACTCTGACTCACAACCTGATCACTGCTTTTATTTATTTATTTAGTTTGTTTGTTTGCATGATATTACAGATCCTGCGTTTTATATATACTTCAGGTCTATTCACGTCATCTTAACCTCAGGTGGGAGTTTGTGTTTTGCACATTTCCAGGTAAATTTAGTCCTGTACAGACATGTTGTTCTTGGCCTAATATAAAACATTAAACTCTATTTATTGTTTTCTTTGCCAAATAAATTATTTAAAGTTACACAATATTGCAGTTTAGTAGCATTAAAACAGCAAGTGACTGGATTTTTCCTCTCTGATTGAACACAGTGATGATTTTGTCAGTTGTCCTGCTGCACTAAATGTCAGATTCAGTTACTGTGAACAAATGTCACCAAACTGATTCACCCAACTGTCAGGGAACGTTTCCACAACATTGCATCACATCACTGACAAGTTCTAATGATTTTTTAAAGACAATGTTTTAAACAAATGTTCAAAGGAGGTTTTCAAATTTAATCTAAACACAAATTATGTTAACAAAGAAGCAACGCTGTCAAACCAACATTCAACAAATGTTTTCCAGATGTTATCCAGGCCTCAGATGAATCTTATGACACGTTCCTGTACTGAGATATATCAACAAAGGTGGAACATTCTGCCTGCAATGTTTTGAGGATGTTTTGGGGATGAGGGAACATATTATAGAACGTTCTTCTATAAAACAATGTTCTATGTTAACAAAGGAAGAATGTTCTCAAGCCAACATTCAATAAATGTTTTCCAGATGTTATGGAGGCCTCAGATGACAGAATGTTTTATGTACAGAATGGTTTATAACGTTCCTGTAACGTCATGTATTATAGGTGGAACATTCTACCTTTTTGTTGATGGGTACATATTATAGATCATTCTTCTATACAAGGTTTCCACAATGATAACAAAGGATCCCTCTGTTCTCAGTATAACATTCAAAAAATGTTTTCAAGATGTTGTCAAGGTGTTAGATGGGAGAACATTCTTTAAAACATGTTCCTGTAATGTGATATGTTAACAAAAGTGGAACATTCTGGCTACAATGTTCTGAGGATGTTGTTAAGGAACATTATAGAATCTATCAAGCGTTCCCACAATATTCTATGATAACAAAGGAAGAACGTTCTTAAACCAACATTAAAAAGATGTTTTCCAGATGTTACCGAGGCCTCACATGACAGAATGTTTTTTATACAGAACGTTTTATAACGTTCCTGTAACGTCATGTATTAAAAGTGGAACCTTTTATGTCTTTGTTGAGGGAACACATTGTAGAACGAAAGGATGATCTCAATGCAACATTCAGAAAACGTTTTAAAGATGTTATTGAGGCCTCAGATGTTCTCTATCAGACGTTCCTGTACTGTGATATATTAACTTTTAAGTGGAACATTCTGGCTGCAATGTTCAAAATATTGTTGAGGGAACATATTATAGAATCTATAAAACGTTCCTTCAATGGTCCATGATAACAGAAGAAGAACATTGTCAGTGTAACTTAAAATTTTAAGAACATAGAGCATAACGGTCCAACAATGTTATTACCAAACATTTTTAGAACGTCTTTAGTTGTCCTGCCTTTAAGAAGAACATTCTGGGAACTAAAAGAAAACTTCCCGCTGAAAACATTAGTAGAACTTTGCAGAACTTTCTAAGAACGTTATTGCAAAATAAAAATTCTAGCTGGGTCATTGTAGGTCCTCCCTGTAGAAACAAAAGCAAAGACTGTTGATCAGCTGAGAACTAAAATGAAACCAGTAGAACTCAGAAAGGTTCTTAAAAACCAACATTCAATGTCATATTTAGCCTTTAAGTGTGTATGTGTTTTCCTCATCAAACACATACTTCTAGCAGTGAGAGAACATTTCCTGCTCCTCCAGCTGATATTTATCATTTATTCCAGTGTTTAAACTGCAGTCTGTGTGTCAGTTTGGATATTTTTTACAGTGTAAGCAGCGCTCTGCAGGCTGAAGCTGTTTCTCCTCAGGCTGGTTGGTTCTCAGCCAACAGCTCACTCATGTTCAGGCAGAAAAAAGCTGCAAAAGGCCACAGTTTGATGTAAACACACATTTTATCAGCAAAAGGTTGCTGGAGTGACGAGCATCTTTATCAGCAGCAAATTAGAAACTGTAGCTTCAGATGTTCTCCTCTGTATTTTCAGCTGCAGCAAAGTAAAAACTGATAAAAACAAATGACTTTATAGGAGCTTTTTTTTGCAGTTTTTCTTTCCTCCTGTGTGTTTTATTGGATTCTGTCCCAACATTTGTGCATAAAATTACTTCAATGCCACGTTTATTTGCTTTGCATCACGAGTCAGTTTGTTTACTGTACAGGTGATAAATGTCTGATTTTATGGCTCCACAGCTTCAATCTTCAGGCAGTAAAACCAGAAATTTGTGAGGTGTGACGAAACAGAGCAGACGATATTTCACAGAGGATCCTCTCCTCTTCCTCACCACCTTCGTCCGATACACTCAACCCTGTTAAATTAATTAGCTGGCCGCTGATCAGTGGCAGGATTGATGATGAATCTCAGCTCAGTGCGATCCAATCAGGGTTTTCATTACTAGGGAGGAGGAGGGAAACCAGTGAGGCCAAACTGCTGAGCTGTGGAATCATTTAGTAAAGAGTTTTTTTCTGTTTGTGCAGATCCAAAGTGTTTCCTGTAACCTCGACTATATTACTGCCTTCTTCTGTGGCTGACCTTTAACATGAGATTTATTGAAACAGGCAGTTCACATCCAGACACATTTACATGTATAATAACAGCTGTGGGAATAATAAAAGTGTGTTCAGCCACAAAAAAAAACCCAAAATAAACCGACAGTAAAACACAAAGCACGAATGTTAAAGGACAAGAGTCAGATATGTATGTTTGTATACAAGAAACATATTAGATGCAGTAAAATAAGTGTGACAGGGAAAAAATAGGAAATGAGCAAAGAGAACATGTCCCTGGATGAATAGAGTCTGGAAATACACTTGTAGAAAACACAAAGAATCTGCAGATTCAGCACATTCAAGAATATTGATCTGAATTTACAAGGTGACAACAAAAGTGGCTGATCCTGGAGGTAAAACTGCTTACACTGCAGAAAGCAAATGAAAGGAATTCTTTCCTTTTTTTTATCATGTAAAAGGTTCATTTTATAATTTCTTTATATTCATTTTAAGGAAAATATCATTGTGTGTTTTGTATTCTTGAAGTTTTTATTCTTCAGGCTTATATTTTATTCATTTTTTGTCTTTTTGAAAATGTAATACACTCAATAATAACATGTATTTTGGTCTTGCTTAAGTATCTGAAGTCTGCATTTTAAAGTCATCTAATTATTGTGAATTTTTTTTAACTTATTAATTATTTTATTTTTAATTAACTTGTAAATTATGTTTGACAGGTTAGTATATTATTTTAGTGACAATGTCATCTGAACTTTATTCTGTTAATAAAAAAAACTAAAGTACTGTCAGTCTGCATGTGGTTGAAGTTTTTAATCTACTTTAATTGAGGAGAGACACCAGCAAACTAATGTTTTACTTCACAAACGGTAGTGATTTATAATCGTAAAAATGTTTGCTGAAGAAATCACGCAAATGCTCAAAATAAAAATGTACAGTTTAATAATGAGTTTATGGAGTAAACATGAAAAACACAATGTGGTTGTTTCAAAAACAAATCATTCAGTGCAGCAGCGGAAGTTCAAGGTTGGATTTGCTTGGAATTTATCATATTTCACTTAAACTCAGTCATTTTAAAGTCTTTTGTGTTTTTTCAATGTATTGTAAAAGATGTCATAGATATAAATGACTTCTGACAGATGGAGCGTATTTATTCACTAACTGAGTACGACATGTGACATAAAGTGAAGCATAATTAGATTTAGTTGTTATAAGGTTATGATTGTATATATTTCTGTAAAGCTGTGTACATTTATTTATTTAACTTCCATTGTTGGATATGGAGACAGTTAATGTCTTTATACAGTCAGTATTATTGTGCTGTACACAGCAAAATCACAAGTGTTAATTTAACTCGCATAGAGTTAAAATCAACACTTTTTCTGAGTTTATATAGTTCTCACGGATTTTGAGTTAAATTTACACTTTGGAAAGTGTTAATATTTTAACTCTTTAATAGTGTTAAATATCTGACACTGTCAGTGTTGTTTAATGACACAATGAAAGTGTACTTTTAACACTAAATTGTGTTACTTCTTTTCACTATGAGTGTTAATTTTTAACATTCATTGTGTTGTCTTATGACACATGAAAGTGTATTTTTAACACTAAATTGTGTTACTCCTTTTCACTATGAGTGTTAATTTTAAATATTCGTTGTGTTGTTTTATGACACATTAAAGTGTATTTTAAGTGTTTATCACCATAATAAAAGTATACATGTTTTCACCAAATCTGAAAATGCATCTAGTAACCCTCAAGGCCACAGAAAAACAGTTATGAACACTATCATGCTGTAAATCTCTTTACCATCTGTGCCAAGACTTAACAGTTATCAAGTATAATGAATCATTACAACAAATTTATCATTTACATTTTTTTTAATTCAGGACAAAAAAACAACTTCCCAGCACCATGGGGATTGGGCACAACTTAACTACGTATATGTGCACATTTACAAATAAAATAATTATGTAGAAAATATTTTTTGCGCTCTATGTACCCATAGTCAAAGGCATAAATTCTAGACAACAGATCAGGTTTCGACAAAAAAAATTCTGACCAATCAATTCTTAGATGAGTTATCAAGGACTGGCAGAGAACATGCACAGCTTGACAAATGAAACACACTTTTTCAATGTTTTAGTTGATGAGTTGACGTAACTCACGAACCCTTGGAGACTCATCTGTCGTGGTAACATCAATGTTATAGATTGTTGTCTGCACAAAAGTGTAGAACTGGACCAGGGACTCATCATAAGATAGGTTGAACACGTAGTGGGATTTAAATAGTTCATCAAAAGCACCCAACGAGCTGGCAGCTTGGCAGGGGATGAGCTGTTTGTCCACGACGATGTAGAAAGTGTCAATCCTGTTCTGGGTTCGGCCAGCAGCAAGGATATAATGTTCTTTACCCTCTCTTCCTCGCAGGTGTTCATCGATGCTGCAGCATGACTAAAAACAGAATAATGACAGTAATAACATTACCATCTTAAACTAGCAAGTTGTCAACTGCTCACTGCATACTTGGGTCTGTAGGACACCAGAAAAGCTGAGTTGCTAAACAGGCCATGGCAAACTGTGTCCATTTGTCCCCAAGAACTACTTGCTGTTGAGGAATTATTTTAAAGTAGACAACCTGAAAACATTCAGATTAGTCCTCTCTCTTTTTGCAAGCATACATCTCTAGGGGAAGCACATGCCTTTGCAAGTTGTTTCTAATTGAGATAATATAACTGAAAAACTGGCTTGTTGGATTTTAACAGATGAGACGTACATACCTTGTGAAAGTGTACCATTTTGTCCACTGCATTACTGGAACTTATCTTGGCCCTCTTCCGTCCAGCTGTGGGTGGCAAGAGATGGAGAAGGAGCAGCAGAGAAGCCATGTCACTGTCCCAGTCTATCAGGAGGAAAATGGGGCAAAACACATAATTAGTATCTACTTAGAATGCACAAAGTAAATAGCACTAGCTGTTTGGAATATAAACCAAGCATGTCATGTAGCTTACTGATGTCATCGTTCTCTGTGAGTTTCTCAGCAGCTTTCAGAAGTCGGCACAGCTCAGTTGACTGAGTCAGGTGTTTGGCCTCTTTGATAACTTTGGGCCTGAATGCTGTGTCCCACTTCTCAAGCATCTTGGAGGCTGTTTCAGCTCCAAACAGCAGCAGGAAGTCTTGATTCAGCTGTTGATCATACACGCATGCAAATACATCAAGCCAATGGTCAGTGTATTGTTCATTGCTTACATCCAACCAAACAAAACAATGGAGATGTTTAAAGAAAAAGAAAGGGGGGTGGTGTTGAGGTAACTCAACTTTTTGTGGCTACATGATATTTTTTACATTTTAAATGTTTGATTTTGAAGTAATCCAAAAGCTTTCAGATTAGATTACTTTTTTGTAATCCAATGGATAGCATTATTAATCATGAAAATTGACATGTTATTTTTTTTATTCAGTAACTGACAACTTGTCTAAGTAATATGACCCAGCCCTGTCCATTGGTGTATCAGTTTCAAGAGATTTTTATAATGAAACCTACCTTCATGTGAAATGCTGTCACGTACTGTCAGGCCTAAGTCCGGATTGGCCTCTATCAGTTCAAGAAAGATGTCTTCCTCCACTGCTGTGTCGGTTTCATCAAAAACGTCAAGTCCAGTGGCATCAGGAAGCCCAAACTTGTTTTTGACTACAGGAAGATAAGCATGAAAACAGATAAAGATACATGAAGCTTGTCTCTCTTGAGCCCAAAAAGAACAAATTCAGTGGCAAAGGTGGCTACTGGAGCTTGGTTATAATGGTGATATTGCTATGTAATTCCCCTTTTTTACAAGGCGAGGGTAATTTCTTTCTTTTCATTTATTGCATTTTTATTTGACTCTGGAATGGTAATAGAAATGGCAGCATAATAATATTAATTAAATATTTATTTTTGGTGCCTCCCCTCCCTCTATTTTGAGTGTCAAAATAAACCAAAAACCCCTGCAGCCAGAGCCATGCTCTCTACTGGCAAAAGGTCATAAGTTAAGTGCCACAAGTAAAATTATTATTATTATCATATAGTTATTGTTATCATCATTATCATTATTACCATTAAACATCATGACATTACTAACATTCCAGTAAACTATGCACAACACAGAAAAATAGTGATGCTATATAAATCCTTGTGCTTTGATTTGTTGTGAAGGTAGCTACATATTTTGTTAAGATGCCTACTCACCTTCCTTGATGAAATCCAAAAAGGTGAAACCTGACTGTAATCTGATGTTCTTTCTGGTACTCTGGTATTTTACCTTCAGCAACATGACATCTTGAAACTGCACCTTGTAGAAAAGAAATCTAGCTGTTTAGCTTTCACAGGTACAAGAAGTTAAGTCAGGGGTGCCCAATCCTGGTCCTCGAGGGCCGCTATCCTGCATGTTTTAGATGTTTCCCTCTTCCAACACACCTGATTCAAATGATCAGGATCGCTATCAGGCTTCTGCAGAGCTTGATGATGAGATGATCATTTGAATCAGGTGTGTTGGAAGAGGGACACATCTAAAACATGCAGGATAGTGGCCCTCAAGGACCAGGACCTGCTTTAAGTCCTGCTTTATGGTCATGCTTCTCTTTGAAAATGAAGACAACAGGAGGCTGCATCACATGACCAATGCATATGCCATATCTCTCACACAGTCTGCGGCCACCAAGGTCTAGCAATCTCACCAAGAAGTTGATAAAATAATACAAGAAGCTAAAGAAACAAGTCAGTGTAAATATGTAAATGCTTTATCTGAATGCCATCTGTACAAGGCAAACATGACATGGCCCATTGTGAATGGTACTGCGAATTGGTGCTATTGCTACTTATCTTTTAGCAGGACAAGTTTTAAGACCTAATTCTGCGTGACCCTTCCCCCATTGCATCCAATTCAAGATCTTCCTCAAAGCAAGGGACAAAGATCAGAGACCAGACAGGTTTAAGGTGCCAAAACTGTGTTTAACCAAAAAGGGACTATAAGGATAAATGATGAAAAGCATGAATTGTTAGGAATCAAAGTGTCAGTGATGTTGGTGGTGACTGTTTTTCACTGGCAACACTTGAACACACATCTCACTCATCCAAATGAGGAAACAACCCAAAGGAAAGAGACATGGATCTTAGGAGAGAGAGACAGAC
>OMNN01062547.1:0-29099 GCA_900302755.1 Chromis chromis | reverse complement strand
GTCCCCCTGATGTGGTCAAGAATGCTCTGAACCATTGGGCATGGACAAGAGGACCTCTCAGGGTGTCCTATGGGGTCTGGCACCAGGACGTTGGCAGTGGATCCTTTGGGTATTCTGGGCTGTGGAGTGGGGCCTCTGTCAATCAAACTTGTTCCACTGAATCCTGTTGATGAGAATGGGGTCTAGGAAGTTTGGAGGTCAAATCAACATTTTGGGCCATTTTCATGTTCCTCAGGATGTTCCTGATTGTTTGATGTTTTTGCCATGTGGTGGGGTGCATTTTCCTGTGGGGGTAGGCCAGTTATATTTGGGAGTGTGCTAGTTCTGGGACAATGTTTATTTGGGTGTCTAAGTCTCATCAACACGGATGGCAAAATCCAAGGTTTTCCAGCAGAACACCACATAGTACCAATATGATCAATGTTATTCACTTCACCTGTCAGTGGTCATAATGTTGTGGCTGATCGGTGTATATTGATATATTTACGCTCATATAAATAATTATACATAAGACGCATGGCTCAGGAAAACCATGAAATTCTGAAATATGATATGAAACATCTCTTAATATCTGAATTTGTCAAACCTGCTGTTACCACAACAAAGGAGGTAAAGATGTTCATCACTGATAGTCTAACCTCTGTAATTCTGTCATCTGATTTTACTTATTTTCATAATTACAATCTCAGTTTTCCAAAAAGAAAAACAATGCCAGTATAGGTGTGAGTGTCAGAAGACCTGATAAAGCTAATGGCAGAACAAAGCAAATTATTCTAAAACCAGTACTGTAGGCAATAGGAGTGGTTGAATAATGCTGCAATTTTTATGATTGCAACATAATACGCAAAACAAATTACTGGGACTGACTAATTTGTCGTGTTTCTTGGCTCACATGTAATGCAGCAAAGTACTGCACATGACAGACAGGCCTTGTCTGCTCACGCCATGTTGACACCTGGAGGTTAGCTGAAGAGTGTGTTTCCTGTGATTGATGTCTGAAGGCGTGGCAGAGGCACGAGGTAATTCCCAGCAGCAAATCTTCTCAGGCCTTTGACACAGGCTCCATTTTTACTAACAACTTGATAACCTCCCATTCAATCTGTGCGTACAATCAGTCATTCTAAACAGTCAGGCTTTGACACTGAAATGTTTGTAGGATTTGTGCTCTGTGGGGGCTCAGCGTCTGTCTGGGCACGGCGGTCAGAGTTTGTGTGGGCAACGGTAGTGTTAGAGAGGTCTTGTTCCAGCAGGACTTTTTTGTTTGTGAGAGAAATACTGTATGTTACTTAGAACAGTTCAGCAGACCAGACTCAGGTTCTGATATAAATATTTTTGTTACACCTAATTCTTATAAATATGAAATTGAGACATCATTTAGACAGGCTGCCCCAGTTTTAATGCTGCTAATTGAAGAATAAAAAAAAAGAATATAGCAGCATTTCAAAGTCTCTTTGAGCGAATTCATATCAACACATTTTGAGTTGTTGCCCTCCCTGCTGCTTTACATGCATAACTTACCAATTTGTCATCTACTGCAGGGGATTTTTAACAGGGTGGGACAAGAGCACTCCCAAATTGTATCATATTAACATTCAGAGTTCATTTCAACTAATTCACAGGATCGCGACGTGTTAATGAGGAAATTCTCGTCTTTTATCCGATATCATCATGTCAGATAAAAATGATTCCACACAATTACAGTGTAATGAAAACACAGGACCCAGATAAATAAACCAAATACAAATTTCAAAAGAAAATAAATTGTTGCAGTACACTGTGGCTACATTAAAGTCCTGTGCTTTGTTGAAGTTTCTCCACCTATTTCAATACTAAACAATGAGAGTGGGGAACATTCTTTTGTCATCTGCTTCCAGAAACACTTTGCTCTTTGACCTCTTATTTCTGTTCTTGACCCACCCACCACTTCACTAATTACCACACCCACAAGGTTCACTACAGTGTAAGGGCTTCAGTGTCTGTTTGCTTACCTGGTATTTACATAGTTACAGAGTAGATGACAGGTGCTACACGCCCTCTAAATCTGCCGATTGCTTTTGTTCTGGTTCTAAGAGCAGCTTTAAGTAGAGGTGAGCAGGTTCACTTTGGATCTTGCAGGGTCTCGACCAAATGAATATGACAGTTGCCTTCCAAATTCCTCACTTCCAACAGTGCTATCAAATCAGCCTCCAATTATGAAAGAGAGGATGATGTGATGACGCACATGCAGAGACACTCTCCTAAATATTTTATTTTGTGCAGAAGTACAGAAATAGAACAACATATTAGATTTATTAGGGGCGGTTTAACATTCTGGGCAGTACAGAATATCAAACTATTCCTTGTTCTTGTTGTTAGAACTTAAATGAGAAGATTGATACCACTCTCTTGCCTGTACAGTAAACAGACGTGACAAATTAAAGAGTAACAAAACTAAATGCATCTCAGTAAGGTGTTGCAGCACCACATGCCAAAAAACTGCAACTTGGCATTGATTCTCACAAGTCTTTGGAACTCTGCTGGAGGGTTGAACACCAATCTCCCATATAATATTCCCTCATTTAATGTTTTGATGATGGTGCTGGAGAGCAGTAACTTACATATTGGTCCAAAATCTCCCAAAATAGTTTAGTTGGATTGAGATCTGGTGACTGTGAAGGCCACAACAAACGATTCACATCATTTTTATACTCATCAAACCTTTCGGTGACCTCTTTGTTTTACTGAAATCAGGATAGAAATGTTTCATCATAGGATAAAGGTGATCCCTCAGAACAACTTTGTACTGATTTGCAGTGCAGTTCCCCCCAAGGGGACAAGTGGACCCACACCATGCCAGCAAAATGCCCCCTCACAGCATTATAGAGCCAGCAAATGCCCTCACTGTAGGGGTCAAGGGTTCAGCTTTTCCCTTTAATCACCCATCTGTATGTGGAGCTGGAGCCAGCAGCTGGTTAGTTTAGCTTCGCACATAGTTTGGAAATTGGGGAAACACCAAGCCTGGCTCTGTCAACATGTAACAAAATCTGCCTTACAACACCTCCAAAGATCACTTACTTACACATTACAGCTCATTTGTTTAATCGGGACAAAAAATTAAGAGTAAAAAGAACAATTCATCATTTTAATTAAGGTTGTGCATTGAGCTATTTTGGGGCTGCCATCAGTCCTCAGGCAACTAGCAGAGACCCACAAAGTTACTTTGATACTGACATGATAGTAGTATTGATACTTTCATTAAGTCTTTGCAGATGAGAAAAGTATATTGTCCAAAATGAGAACTATTGCTTTAAATAAATGAGGAAAATTATGCAATATTTTGTGTCTCACCGTGTATTGTTACTGCAAGTTTGTGTGATAATATACAGTATGTCAACTAAAATATCGCCTATCCAAAAATTTGGTATGGCATCATGTAAGCGAGAATTTCTATGCTTCTTAACAGAGCGCAATCCATTAAAATCATCATTTATATATGTTCATCTGTCTGTTTGACTCAAAGCACAGATAAGCAACCTATTAGCAATATATAGGCCTTGATTATTTCTGTGACAAATAGTGAAAATCACTGACTACAGCCCCGTTATAGTGCTCAGATGCTGTCGGTTAGGTGGCCATTGGCTGTCCTGCTAGCTGTTTAAAGCTAATATGTAGTTAGCATGTGTACTTGACATTTGGGGTTGAGTTTTCTTTTTTTTAAGATTTATTTTTGACCTTTTATGGCTTTATTTGATAGGACAGTGGATAGAGTCGGAAACAGGAGAGAGTGGGGAAAGACATGCAGTAAACGCCCGAGGTCGGAATCGAACCCGGGACAGCTGCTATGCCTTAGCACTTGGGTCACGCGACATAACCATTAGGCTATCGGGGCGCCCCGGGGTTGAGTTTCCTTAATTTTAATCTTTTTTTAACTGGCAAATCTAAGTAGTTATTTCTGTTATTTATTGTTGGAAGGCTGGGGGTCAACACTTGTGTTTGTTTTCTGGCATTCACCTAAAAGAGCTGAATATTTTGCAAGTAAGTACCTCCACACTGTATCACAATACAACACTTCTTTTTATGTAAGTGCATAAGTTGCAAGTTGATTTTTTTTGTTTTACATTAACTGAGTCTTTGGCAGAAAGGTTGGATTTAAATACAAATGCAAAAAAAAGGAAGTTATAAATTCCATTTCTGACAGTACCAAGGGCAATCATACCCTTCCTAACTATGCTGAAAGCACCTCTTCTACTTTTCTCTCAGCGCACAGACCTGATCTTTGTTTGGCTTAGGCTTCTGTGGCTTTAGAGGCTTTCCAGTCCTCTGATAGCCAGCGGAGAAAGAACAGGTTGCTTTCTCTAGCTATCCAGTGCCACAGCAGGACCGAGGTGAGAGCTGCTCCACTTCTCAAAGGACGTCTGACCAGAGATCTCATGTGGTGGGAGGACAGATGGAGGAAATGTTGAGATTGAGAGAAGCAGAGAGTCCAGACAGAGACACAGGGAGAGACATGTTTGTGTGTGTAGGGGTGTGTTCACATAGAAGTGAAACTGGAGCCACACACACAGACTGTGAGTGTCCATCTCTGAGTATTATTCTAAACTTTTGACAGAGATTGTTTCAGTGTTTCTGAACGGTGTGGAGACTTAGAGAGAAAAGGGGGGAGAGAGAGAGAGGGAGAGAGAGAGAGAGAGAGAGAGAGAGAGAGACGGGAGGCTGAAAATGTGGTTCCAATCACTCACAAAGCTGCTTTTGTTCTGTAGCTGGGGCCCTCACTCACTCACTCTCTCTCTCTCTCTCTCTCTCTCTCTCTCTCTCTCTCTTTCTCTTTCTCTCCCCCCTTCTCTCTTTCTGCCACACATGGAGTCACAGAGCTTCATCTACTTTCTCATCAGACTCATGGCTTCTCAGGGGGACGGCTCTTGGGGAGAAAAAAAACATACCTGTGAGGCAGCAACAACTGGAGGCTAGTTATTTAAACAGCCAAATAACAGCTCAGTGTGTGCAAGCTGGGAAATGTGGACATTGCTTGCATACTGTAACACTTCCTGTTAATTCATTATTGTGTTGTGCACCTTTTACTTTACACAGTAAATCATTTAAAATTAATTCAGTTTATGAACGGAAGTTCCTCTGCTGCCTTCAAAATGTGCACTAATTCAGAATCATCTTATGAGTTGTGAAAGTGTAAAACTAGCTGAGGTAAATTAACTGAACTTGACAAAACAAGTTCATTACGCTTAAGATATTAAGTTGAACCAACTAGTCACATATATAGTTTAGAGTTTATTCTTCATTTAACTTTGAGAACTTACAACCTCAGCTGTTGAAATCATTTTTGATCAGTCAGTGCAAATACAGTCTGCGAGGCTCCTGATTAAAATAAGATTAATGATAAGTCTACAGGTGAATTGACGATGAACCTTTGTCGTGTTAACTTAAATGTTAAATGTTAACATTTTTATGAACAGAAAGAACAGCTACAACTTAATTTCCACCATGTCTGTTCTCTCAAACTTTAACAAAAAAGAATGCATCATGGAATTTATCCCTCTAACCGTGCATCCTGGGAAGTCTGCTTATGTGCTAGTTTTATTTCTTATAAACTTAACTTTACTTAACTTACATCAAAATGCGTACATTCTCAAGGGTTTTGAAAAACGCATTTTATGTTCAATCGACTAGAAATTAGCAAAACTCATAGATTTACATTAGATACACTAGGAAAGATAAGTTGATTTAATTAAACTTTGTTATGATGTTTTACTGTGTAGGACTGTATTGCAAAGTTCCCTTGCTTTCTTTGTTCATTATGTTTGTTTGTGAAGTTTATGTTGCGTATGCTGAGCCTCCAGAAATAGCAGAGCTTATGAAAGAATCTCAAGAAGTGTTTTCATAATGACTATTAATTTCATTCAAATATTTCACATCTATTATAACTGAAGATAAACTAATCCAGTCTAACTATTTAGTTTGGGGCAGGTGAATTGGCACAATCATCAGGAAATTCATCAATTCAACTCACCAATTAGCAATTTATGACATTCTCCAAGCAAAAATTGCCAAAGATTCACTGTTTATAACTTCTCAGCTGTGACGATTTGCTGCTTTTCTCTGTTTTATATCATTATAAATTGAATATGTTTAAATTTTGGATTGTTTTTCAGACGGCAAGACTTTTTACAGACTAAACATGTAACCCAGATGTTTTGTTTGGAGTCCTAGGGATCCCAGGGCCTTTTTTGAAAAAGTGAAAGAAAAAGAAATTCAACCTCTTTTAAACACCTTGGTATGTAGAATGATTTCTTGATTTGAACCGAGGATGTGTTTCAGAAGATGCAGACAGTGACAGATCACTTGGATCATTTAGACCCAGTGAGGTTAAACAGAGGCCTAACTGAAAAACATTTGTTAGATCACTATAAAAGATAGCATGTGTGTCTTACCCTGTCCTTTTAGAAAACAAAAATAACTTTTTATTAGTTATATCTCCACCACATCCATATAACATGCAAAGCAATAAATATTCATTGATTTGTTGTCAATGATGTCTGGTCATGTCTGTGTTTTGTCACTACATTGTTAAAAAGAGAAGCATACTTTGCAAGTGTGTTTCTATACATTTAATATTAATCAGATCAAAACAGAATATTAACAAACAAATATTTAAATGAGAAATTGGTTAAATGTACAATTATCAGTGTTATTTTTACACATACAGTTGTGAGGTCTTTAGAATACAAAGCAACGAGGTGGTAGAGCTTCAAGAAAAGTAATTTATAAATTACTTGCACCCACTTTTAATGTTATCAGTCCACAGATTAGATGTTATAATAATACTTTCGTAGGGCCTCATCACACCTATCCTTAAAACAAAAGGTGCATATCACTTTTGTTAATCCTTGATAAGCAGTTTAGTAATTCAAAGCCATTTTCATCACTGGATGCAGGAAGCCGGATAGTAGTAAACTACATAATAATTAGTGAATGTGCATCATGTTAAGATGATGTGACTACATACTATATTTTTTTTGTCATGTAAAAAGTGATCTAAAAATACATTTTAGTCTTCTTTTTCTTCATAAGATTAATATTGTTAGTATAATAATGGTGAATGCATAGCCAAACAGAGAGTTAAAGCACATCACAGCTTGGGTGTTTACTTGGATGTAGCAAAAAATAGAAAATCGCTGGCTTAGATTTAAACAGAGACAAAGAGAAGAGAAAGAGTCTAAGCTCATTAGCCCGAATAAGCAGATCCATATGGATGCATGCAGCAGCAGATACACAGTATGTTGTGTTGTTTTCAGTGAGTCAGTGCACTGTTTGGAGGACGGCCCACTGCTTCAGCCACAGACACGGAGGGGAAGAAGGGAGAGGGAGGAAGACAGAGTGAGTGAACTGGGAGAGACGGAGAGAGATGTCAGCATGGCTCTCAGTAAATTTATTTTGTGACTCACAGGGTCTGCCTGGACCTCAGTGCTCTCCATGCTGTTGGGACTAGCAGTCCTTCACACCCACCCGTGCACCCAATAACACACACTTGCATATTGATTTGAAGACCATGCACATGAACAGACAAGCAGATGCATTAGCATACAAATCCAGCTCCACTCAAACACTCAAACAAGTGTATGATGCACGCTCATATGCACACACCTAATGCTTACTCTGTCCAGATGAGCATTAAGAAATATATTCAGAGGCTCAGACTCAGGTTTGGGCCAACCACTACTGTACCACGCCAAGAATAACCCCTTTGTGTGTTTCTCTGCACCCTGGCTCACCTTGTAGTATATGGTGCTACGTTTCTGCTTAGTATTCGTGATGTGTGTGTGTGTGTGTGTGTGTGTGTGTATGTGTGTGTGTGTGTGTGTGTGTGTGTGTGTGTGTGTGTGTGCATGCATCTGTGGGTGTATAATAGGCTTAGGATGGGGTCTCTCCCAAAACCAAATGTCACAGGGATTTAGGCGTCAGGAGTGAGTTTCCTTGGAGAAGTTCGCTAAAAGCACAAGATTAAACAAAGTCTCAACTTTCCAAAAAACATCCAGCCAGTTTCCATTTTTTCTCCCTGTGGCAACACATCCATGATGCAGATTTGAGGTTTAAAGATAAGCTGTAGGGCATGTGGCAAACCTGCAGAGGAGGCAGACACAGGTGAAGAGGGAGAAGGGAAAAGTGGAGAAGGTGGTTAATGTAAAAGTACAGATAGGTCACAGAAAACTATTTTTCTCTTGCAGCCGTATTCAACGTATGGCCTGCAGGCCTGATGGCTGGCCCACCAATCATTTTCTAATTCACAAAGAAAATAAATTGATTCACACTGAGATTTTTTTTGATTGTTTATATGGTAAATGTGCAATAATGCCCCTTGGCTGTTATTCAGTTAATATGAAAATAAATAATTTCAAAGAAAGATGAATTATGGGCTTTGTAATGATTATTCATTTTATATAATAAATACTATTGTTTTTTTATTATTATTAACTAGCCACTGGCCTCCCTTCATTCTGCCTAAGTGGAACCTTGACAGTTCAAGTTGAGTATCTCTGCAGTACAGCAACTGTTCTACAGACCTGCGAGAGAGTTCAGCCACCTGTATTCATGCCATTCACTCGTTCGCATACAGTTCAGATAGTTCACTTGGTGTTCATGTTTGTTCTGCACTCTCTGGCCCACCCTGTTGGTCAGATGGTGTCAGTGGACCCTAGTAGTGTTTGTGTTTATGAAATGCTGCTTGTGTTGTCTGGTTTGTTTACTCCTCCTGGTGGCCACTCTCTGTATCACAACACATGCTGACCTCTCTGAAGGCCTGCAGGACCGACGCAGGATGAACTTCCATTGAGTAGCAGTAGAAGCACTTTGGCTTGACTATGTGCTACAGTGTATGGAATTGTGTTGATAAATTCATTAATGATTATAGGACATGTTTAATGTAAGAGTGCATTTTTGATATGTGAAGACTTAAAAGTGTATTTGTTTATATTAAGAGTTCAACACCACAGCTAAAGCTGCTCTTTGCCAACAACCAGGTATTGCACATCTTTTCAAATTCACGTTTCAGCTGAACATGATTTTAAAAGAGACATCTGGTGCAGCACAGTTAATTTTTTTTAGAAATGCGAGTCTTTATATTACAGCTTTAACTGTGCAGTAAAGGATAATAATTTGCTCAATTTTCCAAAAAACAGTCAGCCTTACCTCATTGTTAACAGTAGCTGCCTTTATTGGTTTCCCATAATTATAGCAGTCAGGAGTAGAACATTTATATGACAAGTAGTCTGCCAGAGGTCACGGTGAAAACTGAAGCGGCTTCACTTGATACTGCATATTTTCTGCCATTTCAGTTTATATTTGTGTGTAATACGTAGTCTTGTCTGGTTAATGTGCAGGGTATGCAATAAGAAATGCATTTTGAAGAGACAACTAAAGACAAGAACAACAATTGCAGCAGCATAGTCTCAACTTACATAATATATCAGTTGTTTGTTGTATGGCTGTTGTATTTAAGTCATATTAAGGATGTATTATGCTTTTTTCACAATAATCTTAACTTACACTGTTAATTTTTTTTTTTTTAAGGTAGAAGACGCTTCATTTTTAAATAATTATTAGTTTTCATTGTATTTTTTTCATTCTATATGTTTATGTGTAAGTCTATATTCAATTCCACTGGAGAAGAAACAAGGACACAGCAAAGGACAGTGTAATAAGTATTTTATTGCATTTTATAATGCCATTGTCAATAATTAGTACAGATTACATGCAACTAGACCTACTGTACAGTTTTTTTATTGTCTGCATGGACAGACACAAGAAGATTCAGGTTACAAATACACAGATATATGTGTGTGTTTTTATACAGCATGAAGGAAAGGGCAGTGACTGGCATTACATGGCTACCCGGAGTGGAGGGTCAGAGGGCTGGGCTCCACTGTCTGTCTAAAGCCACCACCCAGTCCCTGTTCCCGCCTCTTCCTCGGGTCACACTTTCAAATAACAAGAAACATAACAAAAACCAAAGGATAAAGAGAGGTAAACAGGTAAACTGAACTAAGAAACAATACAGAGAGTCACTGCTGAAAATGTACACACATTCCTAAGGTTTAACCAGAGGAGAGCTGAAGTGGTAGTTCCATCGGATTCTGGCTGTCTACTTAATAATACCGTCAGGCAATGCTCCACTTTGAGAGTCCCTTCCCCCCTCACGTGACACCTCAGAACTGTCCAATCACACGTCAGGATTTGATCTCCCTGCGTCCTTTGAGTCAAGTCACCAGCCAATGGGATGTAGGTTGCTCCTACAACGCCGTGGATGTATGAGAGATAACAGCTATCAGTAAAGGTGATCAGTGAAGTCGATGGAGAGTTTTGGAAGTAGCTTGGTTTTTGTTTGGTTAAGGTTGTGGCATTGGTTTGGTTACAGTTTGGTTACAGTTCAGGAGTTTGGACTAAGCAATGTTTGCTCGCAATGCCTTTGGTAGTCAGAGGATGAGCTGCATCTCTGAGAGCCATTCCACATTTTGGTATTGAGACTACGCAAGAGGAGGAGTATCAAAAATGCAACAGTGTCAGTCTTTGATCTGCCTCTGTGGGACTGGGAGATGAGGTTTGTGGCTGGTCACCACCTGCCAGGTGTTTGACTCAGTGACACCCCCATGGCACCTGCAGATGATTGACAGCTCTGCGGGTCGGAGTTCAGCACAGGAATGACAGGGGTCAGGGGTCAGAGGGAGGGGTCACAGGGAGCAGGGACACATATTGGCACCTGAAAGGACCAACAGCAATACCTTTCTAGAGCTCCGCATTTTTTAAAGCAAGAGAGGGGCTACATATTCTTACATATTTTTTTTTTTCCTCTTTCTCTTTTTCTTTTCAGAGGTTTTGGTCCTGTCTTTGAGAAAAAGTCCTTCTGAGGTATCAATACATAATGAAGTAACTTTTTAGTTTGTTTTCCATTTGTTGTTTTTTTTTCTTTCCTTAAAAATGCATAAATGCAGTACAGAGACAAAAAAGTATCAAAATAGACCTAGCTAAGATAAATATACAAACAGGTGTTACCTAAACCACTGATCTAACTTTAATTCTTTTCATTTTTTTTAGAGATAATACACTTAAAAAATCAGCGTCCCAGACGTTTTATGAAGAACTGAAAAAAAAAATGGAAACCAACGAACGAACAAAAACAAAACAAAACTATTAAACCAAGATACCTGCAGCACTTAATATGATAAATACATATACTTCAGCATTAGCAGTACAGTATAGGAATCAGAGCTGAAAGCTTTACAATAGCTAAACAGGTGCAGAAAAAAAGAAACCCCAAAAAGAGAAGAGAAAATCAAAGGACAAAATGGGAAAGAATGCCCTGGAGAGATAAGCCAAGCATTAATATACAAGAATACATCATGTTATGCCAAGCTGGAGAAAGAACAGAAGTGTTACATGGTGACCTGTGAACAATCTACATCTTTATAAAACAGCTTTGTTTACAGGTGTACCTTAAAGCACAAGTCAGAGCTCATCTATGTACTGTATGCAGCAGTTCCTCTTGATTTGGATATTACTAGTAGTAGTGATGAGTTTCATTAAGTGTGTTAGTCCTCTCAACGTCTCTGTGAGTGTTTTGGTGAAGGGGGGTGCTGCTGTGTTGTGGGTCTTTGGATATCTGGATGGTCAGAGCCACTGTTTGCACTAACCCATAGCCCTGCTTCTATGCTTCTCTTACACCCCTGCATGTGTGTGTGTGTGTGTTAGTGTGTGTTGTGGTACTGATATAGTCGAGCCGTCACTACCTCCGACAACCAGCTCCCTGCAACAGCACACAGCCACTAATGACCGGCTTCTCATTGGCTGAGAGCTGAGCCCGATCATGAATATGCACACATACAGTCAAAGCACACAGTTGAGAGGCTGTTCACACAGCTCCATGCTAATCGGGTGCAGGAGTATGGTCAGTTTTACGCAGCTGATAGAAAACTGTTCATATATAGTGAGCACTTCACAACACATTTGGAGACGCAGAGAGTGCTTTAGATGTGGTTTAAGGAGAGGTAGTCATTTTTAATTCTATGGTGAAAGTGAAACGTCTCTATGTTTTTGGGCTCAAGCAGATGTGTGTTAGGGAGTCCAGATCACCAAATAGCTTTTTTTTTTTCTCGTCAGTCATACAGTAAGTGTAACAACAATTTTGGCATTCATTATTATCATTGAGGAAGAATGGAGAAAAAAAATATTTCGGAGAGTTCAGTCTCCCATTGGCTATGTGTTGAACTGTTTTGAAAAGGAGGTAGCGTTATTTTTGGTTTTCATCTCGTTTCAAAATGTCTGTCTGCCACTTTGTACTTTGTAAGAAATCAGTCTCTAATGTGACAGGAAACAGTCCTGTTTGAACACAAAGTCATCGGAAAGGTTCTTTCATTAAATAAGAAAAACCGTCTGAAGTGCAAGAGATAGTTTGACAAAAAGTATGAAAATGTCAACCCAACTTTAAATTACATGATGTCCCTTGGTTGTTTTCCTCTTACAATGGTATATTGTCATTGTGTTTTGTTTTTCCCTCTTTGTTGTATTATTATTAATATTTGGAATAACTCCTCCCTGTCCAAAGATGTGACTTCTTTTCTAAACGCATTACAGTACACTTCCTTGTCCTGTGAAGGCTACATACAGACCCAGAGGGAATTTTTTTGTGTTTAAAGAGCTTTTTTTCTAGATTTAAAAATCCAAATGTTCATCCAAAGAAGTACCTTGTAACGCCACATGTTTCAAAAGATCCAAATGTTTTCATTTCGGCTCTTTTTTTTTGTTGGCGTCTCAGTTTGTAAAGATACATAAATGTTGTGTTCAAATATCTCATGAGTGCCTCGTTTTTAGGCCTGCTCATTCTGTAATGGGTCAGTCCTAGGATTGTGTTTGGAACACAGTTGAGCCTGAGTGTGGGAGAGACAGGATTTCACTTCTAAGTGCTTTTTTTCTTTTCTCTTTCTTTTGTTTTTCAGAGGAACTGTGCGAGGTTTGTTAATACTAGCTTTTGGCCTCATACCTAATATGAGTCATTTGTAACCGTCTCCAAATTCTAGTTTGCTTTTACACACTTTGGTTTTTGGAATGGTCAGCACTGTAAGTCATGTATAATTTTAACACAATAATTATATGAATACAATAATAAGAATTCAAACTCCTGGTTTGTTGTCTTTTGGCCAGTTCTTTAAGAAAAAAAAAAAGAAACATAAAGGGCAAAATAAACTACAGGGTTTTTGGTTTTCTACATATTTCTTTGGTTACCTGTAACAAAAATAAAACGGGAATAAGCAGATAATAGATTAAAATAAATGTTAAATTTGGTATGGCACTGTAGAGAAAAGTAATGCTTTGATGCTCATGGAAAACAAGGAAATAAATCTCACGTGCTATTCCTTTAACACAAACTCACACAGTGAATTGCAGATAGCTTCTACACAGTAACTATTACAACCATAGAGCTTTGAGTCGAAGCTGAGCAGAGTTGCCACATTTGGTGTCCCACAGAAAGAATTCCCCCCTTATTTCTTTATCAATTTGGACACAGTTCCAGGCAGAACCTTTGTGGGATGAGGTATTCTCTGACTGCAGTAATAATATATATATTTTTTAAAGCATTACGGATATTTCTCAACTAAATACACAACCAAAAACAAGTGAATGAGAGAGAATTAAAAGAAAAAGATTTAGCTGTTAAATAATCTGTCTGGATAATGGCAACTTTAAGTGCTATTTCCAAATTTCTTGCCTGCTACACTTGGGACAGAAAGGGGTATAGGGGCAGGAGTAGGGTTCGGGTAAGTTGGGACAATACTGCGCTCTTTGTTATTATTATTACGTTTTTTTTTTTGCCAATACTCATTTGGAATGGTGTGAACAACCAGAGTAAATCAAACAACTTACAATACAAAAAACAAAAACAGCATCCTTAGAAAAGGTACGTCAAAACGGAACGCCACCTTGGAAATATTGATCCTCGAAAAATAAACAATGATAATAACATCAAATAAAAAAAAGGAAATGACAAAAGCTACCACACATTTTTTTCTTGTTATATTCCATAATCATCGACAGTTTTCTCTTTTTTTTAGTCACAATATTTCTGTAGACACTTCCTCCATTGTTTCTCACTGCTTCCCCTCTTTTTCTTTTTCTCAAAAGTGTTCCATGCTCATCGCTCCATCTGCAGACGGAGGAGAGAAGAAGGACAGCACCAAATGGTCCTATTCCTGCAGTCTTCTGGGGAGGAAATGGGAAGGGATGTAGGTACGGTGAGAAAATGTCTTCTTTTTTTTCCACTTAGAAGCAAAGAGTTTTTAAAAGACGCCTCTCACTCAAGTGTCTTGCTGCTGGCAGAAGTTTTGGGCAGGGACCGGGGCAACACCGCCTCGACTGGGTCGACAGGAGCCTGCTCTGCGGAGGAGCTGGAGTACTGTTGGAGGTAATCTTTGAAAGCACTCTTCCTTCCTCCTCGTCTCGAAGCCCAACAGTTCCATTTTAATCAAACCAAAGAAAATGAAAAAGCAAGTGATTGACTCAAAGAGGGGGAAGAAGGAGAGGTATACTGCACAGCCCCTGGTGACTGCTCCAGATCTATATACACATGATCCCGTGTGTGTGTGTCATGTTCTTTCTAACACACACACATCTGTGTGTCTTCTCGACTGACGTGGAGATAAAATGGCTCGCCAGGCAGCCCGAGACGACAGAGAGGAGGGTGTATGCAGGGTGGTGGGAGAATGTGTGTCCACGCCTCTAGGGGTCTCTACACAGAGGGTGACTTTTCCAGGGAGGATGACGAGACATGGTTTGACAAGTGAATGAGTGTGTGTGTGTGCGTGTGTGTGTGTGTGTGCGTGTTTGTGTGAGTGTGTATGCATTAAGTGGTGTTACACCTCTGAGCCAAGTGTTGGGAAAGCAACACATGGAGGTAAAGCAGTGCTCCACAGTCTTGTTTTTGCGTCTGAAAGTAACAAAGGTCATCTAACCCTGTTTGGAGTTTCTCAATGTCGTCCTTAGTTGCTTGAATTTTCTTAAAAACAAAAACAAAAAAAACATTCTCTTTTTTCTCTCTTCTCTTAAGTGTACTGTTGCTATCTTTTCCTCTTCACACTGGCGAAAGGGCTCGGGGATTGATCTCAAAAAAGTCCCGTCCCTCCGGTCTTGCTCGGATCTGTCCTACTCCAGCTCCTCTGTGGGAAGATCCTCCTCCAGGTCGCGCTCATCGCTCGGCAATGGCAGGCTGTGTGTGACGCCAGCCAGGAGGGAGACTGGCCGACTGTCCTCCTCCAACTCAGTGGGCTCCTCCTTCACATGCACCGGGTGGCTGCAGGAGAGAGCACAGAGCGGGGAGTGAGGTGATGGGTTTTCAAAGCGGATGGTAACACCACAATTTTTGTAAGCATTTTTGTATTGATTAGCCTCACGCTGGACTAGCATTTCTAAAGTTTAGTTCACATAAATTATCACATGGCATCTTTCAATCAACACAGGTTCATTCTGTTGTATTTTTACTGAATTTATTTCTACCATTTAAATTCTGTAAAGTTTTTGTGTAGTTTTAGCACCCAAAAGATAAAACTTTTACTTTTAGTCCAATAATATCCATAATATCTGTTTCTAGAAACCATGCAATGGTTTACAGTTGGTGAGGTAAATTAGAAAAGTGAAGATGCAAAACTTGCACACATGATAGAAAACCTTTTTTTTTTTTTTTACAATTTACAAAAACATATGCATAATCTGATTTAAACTATCCAATGACACCTGTGCTGATATTCTTCAAATTCTGTACTATCTGTAAATGTAAAAATGTGCAGTGCATGTTAATATTGTCAGAGCAGCTTTGTTTTGTCTAGTTGCACCTTCATGCATGTATGCGTGTGTCTGTATAGTCAATTCTGCCATATGTACAGGACATAGACGGGATTGAAATGCCGGTTCTCTCAGACCCCGGTGCAAACATGCAAGGCACGGGAGAAAAACAAAAAAGACAAAGACACGAAGAAACAAGACTCTAAGAAACAAGCAATGCAATGGATAGTGCTATAGTGTAGTAAAATACTGCCTGGCTGGTGTGCAATATTTACAAATGGCGAGTAGATAGGTACTTACAGATATGAGTACAGTATATTTAAAAAGCAGTGCAATATATCGTAAAGCAGGTATACCTGTACTGTTGAGGGCTGAGCGTTGGGCTGCAGCTGCCATTGCTGTTGACCTGCTCCACAGTGGAGCTGACATCATCATGGCCCACATGCAGCATGTTGAGGCTGGCCGCAGACGGAGGGGTCACCAGGGGAGGGCTGTTCAGCAGGGACAGACTGCTTTCTGCCAGAGCCGCCTACGTATACACAGAGTTTTATGGTCATTTAAAATGGGAAACGTCCCCTTTTCTAAACATACATGTCAAATTAAAGAAGCTATATGAAAACGACAAAGCCAGAAAGATGCTGATGTCAATCTATGGAACACAACCAGACATTTAACTCTGCGTACGCTGGATTTATTTAATCTATAATGCAGTCAGAATTTATCAGACCTAAAACACAATCTACTTGAATGGTAACAGCAACAAGGAATGATGGAGAGTTTTTTCCTCATGTACTGATGAGAGCTCCTCCATATAGAGCACATTTGTATCCACTAAGGTGCCAGTGAACACGACAAACCACTAGGGGGCACTTATATACAGTACTTTCCCCCGTCAAGGGCTGTGCATGTGCATTTAAGTCCGTGTCATAAGTGAGTGTGTGTTGACACCAAAGTCTCAACAGGAGTGTTAAGAGAACCACAACCTCAGATTAAACACAAACACTGTGCAACATCATTGTATCCAGAAGAGAAAACAGCAAAACCAACAAGGGCAGCTTCTGTCACTCACATCCAGATGTTTGATGAAAAAGGTTGGACACTGACTGAGACACTCACCCCACCTCCCCTCTCACACAAAAAGAAAAAAAAAGACAAAAGGAATTCTCACTGGCTCAGAGGTGGATTTTCTGGGACAGGCGATAATTTTATGCAGTAACCTTAATTGACAACTACTTGATGCTATAAATCATCTCAGTCGCACAATTGCACGTGTGTGTGTGTATGTGTGTGTGGGTTTAGTGGGTATGTCTGAACGGAAGTGAGGAGATGGGTCTGGTGTGTGTTTGTGTGTGTGTGTGTGTGTGTGTGTGTGTGTGTGTGTGTGTGTGTGTGTGTGTGTGTGTGTGTGTGTGTGTGGTGATGGGGGTGGCGCATGTGTGAGAAAGTGAGGTGGGAGGTGAGAGTGTGTGCTGATGTGGGAGGAGGAGGAGGGAGGTGGCGTGAGCGTCGTTAGGGAATCGGCTAATTATAAGAGGGAATTGATATTAGTGTCCTTGATTATGACTGGCTGCTATATGTGTGTGTGTGGGAGAGAGAGGGAGAGAAAAAGGGGGTAAGGAGAGGGCATGCCTTACCTGGTAGCTGGCGTTTAGGGATCCAAAGCCCAGGCCTGAAATCATGTTTTTCACCAGAGTGGGACTTCTACATATATACAGAGAGAGAGAGAGAGAGAGAGAGAGAGAGAGAGAGAGACGGGAGTGAGAATCACAGATTGCGCACACATGTGGAGCAATGTCACCTCACTCAGAGCATGATGACAAATCTCACAAATATGTTTGTTCCCAACCACAGACTGTAAACAGATGCTAAAACGCACATATGAAAGTGTCTGATATCTGGCGTGCAGGTGTGTGTGCGCAATTATCCCGGGGTTCTCTGGTGGTTGGAAAGAACATCTGTTTACATATGCTAACAAGCTTTTTTTCCTGTCTTGCATCTCACACAGCTGCTTGCTAATGGTGTCGACAAACAGGGAAAAACACACACGCGCACACACACACACATACAGTACGTACATTACGAGCCAGCAGCCTCCCCGCCTTTTGTTTTGCTTGATCCCTGAGTTGGCCGCTTGGTAATAATAGAGGCTCCATTTAAGCAATCATAGTGCCAGCACCCATAAGCTCACACTCACGTCAGCCGCAACCGAGAATACAAACGTGTGCGTGACAGTGTGTGCATATGGTTGTGTGTGTGTGTGTGTGTGCTCTCACCCGGTCATCTTTGGTGGTCTCCTCTTTTGGTATTCAACTTCATCCACAGTCCACACGGCCCCCTTCACGTTCTCAACACGAACAAAACACTTGTGCAGACTCAGGTTGTGGCGCACAGCATTCTGGAAAAAGGAAAGAGAGGAAGGAAAAGAGATTAGTTTATTGTTTGGTATTTGATTTGATTTAGTTTTATTTAATCTTTTCTTGAAAATTAGGTTGCCATCTTCCTTTTTTCCTTTTTTTTTCTTCCTTTTTCCTCAGCTTATAAATGTTCAAAACGTATGAAAAGTCTTGTATGTAGTGGAAGCGATCAGCTGAAAAACCAGCATCTAACGGCAAAGACTGAATGAAATCATTGTAAAACATCTTCTGAACTTTTCCTGTGAGGTGATAAATGCAGTAAGTACTTGTACTGGTTTTGTACTGATGTCTGTCGCTATATTCAGAGAATCTGTAACTTGGTTTATAAAAACACTTCTTAAATTTGGAGATATTCCGGTGGGAAGTGTGTCCTTAAAGAGCAACTTAACGCTGGGAAAAATGATTATTTTTCATGAATTTCTTTATCGAGCCAGAGGTAAGCCTATTTCAGTTCAGCACAACAGAAGCAATGCTTTCTATTACAAGTTTATACATAATGTGACCTGAGGACAGTAGCTCCTTTTTAAAAAAAACTTAACTTTACTTTTTTACACGTCACTTTACACGTTACTGTAGCTGCCTGTACAGCAGTAATACGAGGCAGCAGTTCTCTAGTAGCGTTATTTTATCTCAGAATGCTTCTAATCAGTCATCATCAGCACACACACAGAAACACACACATCCACAGGCACTCAGACAGCCAAGCAAGCAGGCACACACCGCTATCTCCGTCTCAACCCCCCAGGGACAGGCCTCCCTTTTCATCTGCTATTTGTAGTTTGTTCATGCCCAATTTCATTACCAATTTTAATTCGTCTATAATTAAATCCTGCATATTCTCTCTGACACGCTGTTCTAAGCCGAGAGGGAGGGACAGGCCAGGCATGCATCACTCCTTGCCGTAATTACACACGCAGATACACACGCGCACACACATACAAACACACACACGTAATTACACAAGCCATAATCAGCGGAGGAACCCTTTTCTCCCCCGCATCCCCTCAACCCCCGAGCCGTGATGCTAAGTTTTGTAAATGAGTCTGACCCCAATCTCCGCCCGCCACCCTGACAGTGCAAACACACACACACACACACATGCACACAGACACACGCGCCAGACACCGGTGCTATTGCGGTGCTATTTGCATTCGTCTCCGTGATGAAAGCCTAATTCTCCCAGTTAAAACATTAGCAGTCATTTACAGTGGGTCACAGCACATGTGCCACTCATCTCCCCTCCCTCTGGCTGATGGGGAGGAGGGGGGACGACAGGAGGCAGAAATTTTGGAGGAAAGATTGAATTGTGTACAGCAGAAACAAACAAAAAAACAATAGACAACAGATTTACTTCTTTTTCACAGGTATTACTGAAAGTGTTATTGTCTTCATATTGTAAATGTTTGAATGTTGTATTGTTATACAAATGCAAGCAAATGAAATCATTGATTGAATTTAAAAAGCATGAAGTCTGGGTAAACTTGCAATTGAATTAGTGTTAAACAAACACAAAAAAGTATTCAGATCCTTTACCTAAGTAAAAGCAGCAATATTACACTGTGAAAATTATATATGCTCTAAAATTCCTGCAAGTACGGAAGTATTATTGGCAAAATGTACTTAAATAACAAAAAGCAGGAGCATTTACAATGTAGAAAAATGTTTTGTATCATATTGTGATATGATTACTGATGCTTTAATGTGTATGTAACATTTTACTGATGTAGTTGATTGAGGTGGAGCAAATTTATTATCATATATATTGTATTTAAAATCTTAATCTGCAATAAAACTAGTAACTAAGACGGTCAAGTAGCTGTTGAGGGGTTAAAACACTATAATATTTTCCTTTAAACTGTTGTGGAATGTAAGTTTAAATATAAATACTCACATTAAGTGTTACCTCAGTATTACCTTAAGTATGTCAAATGTGTACTTAAGTGCATGACTTGTTTAAATTTACCTTCTTATATTCCACAACTGGAAATCACAGTTAAGCATCTTACAGCATGTTGATTACATTTTATTCTGTTTTTACGCATAAGGATCAATTACCAGAAAAGTGAATGGTACAAGGTGAAAAAATAAACTCCAACCCATCATGTGGCGCCTTGAAATAACACTTAACACTCATTTCTTCCCCTCTCTCAATCATCCCTTCCTTCTCCTCTCTCTCGCCTCTTCTTCATTCTCCTGCCCCTCTGTTTCTCTGATCAATGACTTCCACTCCCTGACACCGCTGCTCTCCTCATGAAATATAACGGCTTATTAAAGGACATACATCTCTGCGGCCCTATTTGACTCGCCAAGCTGCTATATAAATACATAAGGCCATGCCGAGCTATATTTAAAGGTCTGCTAGGCCAACGGCACAGGAAGCAGACACCCGGCATTAATAGTTAAAATTCATAAAAGTCAGATGAGGAGGTAAAGATATTCCTGGCTAGCCTGTCTCTTAACCTTCTCCACACCCCTCCCTGCACCATCATCCCATCCCTCCCCTACTTGGTCGGGGTTATTAGAGGAAGGATGCGGTCGCCCCCTTTCTCACTCCTTCGCTGGTTCCCTCACTTTCCCTCTTTTTGACGCCCAAATTAGTGTGAGGTTGCTGTAGAAATGGGTCAGCACCTACAATAGTGGGATCAGGCCACGTGTGTGTGTTGGAGACAGATGAAGAGGGAGACAGAGACAATTCGGTGTGTGATCATGAGCAGTGTGTGTTAGCTCTGTAGGTGCTTTCCTGTAATGAGGCTGCATAACGGCTAGATGTGGCTTTACTGGGCTGACACTCCATGTGCCGTGTTGGAGGAGAGAGATATAAAGGCGAAAGTGCGAGGAAAAAAGGAGAGGAAGACAGCAGTAGGAAAGTGTCTCATAAAGGACAGAAACAGCCAATAACTGTCAAATCAGTCATATCTTTAGGGGCTGAGCAAAGTCAGCTTTAAAATTTGTGTGCAGGAGTGTGTGTCTGCAAGTGTTATTGTACGTGTATCACTGTGTAAGCGTTACATTTAGGCCTTTAAAGTGACTAAATTTTCTGCTAAGTGAGGTCATTTTGGCCGATCCTCAGTGTTTCAAATAGCACAAGAACGACCTGCCGGCAAATGTTGTTTCTTTCATTGTGGTCTAACAAGTCTCTGCTGGCGTCTGCTTGGGTTAGAGGCTTCATCAGTGGGCGCAGACCGCAATTACTTTGCAATAATCAGCTTTAAACCGGTCACAGTTGTATACCACAATTCAGTTTAGTCAAAATATTGAGTTCTCTTGGCACCAGTCAGAAATGGAGCACAGACTTTCATTTTCTAAATATGGCTCCACTTGTTTTCCAAATCATCTAAACAACTCTAAATTAGTTTGTTAATTGACCTGGTTTACATCTTCCATCAGTTCATTGTCTGTTTTACTGAATAATGTCTTGCACCAAAACCTGAGGCAGGGTTTTTAGAACTTTGCAGAGAGGATTAAGGATTAAATTAAACTTAAAGAAAGTGTTTTAGTGTGTGTACATGTTGTGCATTTACCTTCCATGTGGCTGTGTTTCTCCTGAAATAGGCAAACTTTCGTGTAAACCAGTTGTAGATCTCATTGAGGGTCAACTGTCTGTCTGGGGACTCCAGAATGGCCTGAGAACGAGAATAAGTGGGACAGATGTTAGAGGAGGACACAGACGGAGAGACGGCGAGAGGGATCGCTGGAGAGACTTACATGACGTATAAGAGAGGCGTAGGTAAAGGGAGGCCTGACATCAGCATTCTTGTAGAACTCACAGTTCTGAGCGAGCTCTGGAAAAAAAAGAAGATTTCAAATTAGTTTGTGAGCTTGAAGTATTTGTAAATTAGGATTTTAAAGACAAATCCATAAGAAAAGGATAGAACAAATAATCAGGGTTTATCTAGATGGTTGAGATTGTTCTATAAATCGCTACATTTGCTTGTTACCTGCTTTTGCAGCAGTGATGTGGCTGAATGTGGCATTCCAAAGCACACACGTCTAAAATGCTATTGCTCAGATAACTAAAACTGACCCTGAAACTATGGTAAATTCAGTTGCAAGAAAGACGAAAAAATGGCAACGACTGTCTGAAAGTGATCGACCTTTCTCACTGCAGACATTTTGACTTGTCACAGTAGGAAAAGCACAGGTGGAATTAATGATGGCTCGGTTCCATTAAGCGTCCCAGTACGCCGTGACACATGACCCAGCGTGCACAAAAGCAGGACCTCCCTTAAGTAGAAAGGAGCCCTCATTAATACACCTGTGCTTTCCCTACTGTCAAAGTCAAAAAGTGTGATGTGAAAAAGCTGCTTGGCTGAATTAAGACATATTTTAACGCTCCGGCAGAGAAACAGCAACAAGTTTTGCGGAAAAAACGGAAAGCAGTCGTCAAAACTTGATTAAAAATATCCGTAGCCATTTGTGGACCCCAAGAAGAGAAGCATTACGTAACATTAGTGACAGCTAATGGGGAAGCCAAATAAATAAAGAAAATGAATCAATTAATTATAACTCAATAAGTAGATAATGCACGATAATAACATAAATGGGAGGGTAATGAGGGAACCGGTGTGGAAGGGGGAAGATGTATGTTGCGGTCTACCTGAGGCGATGGGGGTGCAGTACTTGTCGGAGTTGCGCCTACGTATGGGCCCAACGCCGTGCGTGTGGGAGTGGGAGTGTGTGTGCAGGCTGGAGGAGCTGATGACTGAGGGTCCCTGGCGCAGTGGGGTGATGGGGGTGGCAGCGGAGGTGGGGGGATGGGGGAGTCCCTCTGGGTAGGCGTCGCTGTCCCGCTTTAACAGAGAGCCACTGGAAGCCAGGTTCAGCTGGAAAGAGACGGAGGAATTATGTCAGCTTCATGTCTGGCAGCGAGATTTCATCGTTTTTCCAATTACTAACAAAAAACTTAATTCTCCTGAAATATCCTATCACAGTGTAACTTTAACAGACTATTAGTACACATCATGAAGACTGATGTCAGCTTAAAAAGGTGAGAAATTTGAAAAAAAATAAAAAAATATTGACCTTAGAGATAGATAATTTATGCATTAAGTCTGGAGATTTTTTTAGTGCTGGATTCAGGGTTTTTTAAAACCTGCACCACAGTCCAGCACCAAAAAACACAACACAATCCACCACCTCTTCCCAACTCAAGCCCTGTTGCTGGATGCCTTAACCATAACTGCTACATTTCCATTTTACCCAGTGATCGTTCTTCTCTCCCTTCTCAAACCGTTTTTTTAAATTTATAAATGTGTATTAATGAGTAAATAACCTGTGAAATTTTATGCAGCAGACTGAGTTTATTCATTCTCATGTTTGTCACAATACAACCAAGGTCATTTTAAGTTCCATGACTTCGGATTATGTGTAACCAGAAGCAATTCATTTGCAGGTTCATTTTCTCGGTCACATTTCCTTTTCCACTCCCAACTTACACCAAATATCTATGGTAAAAACTGCATCTGTAGTCATGCCTCTCCTGAAATGTTTTGTTATAGAGGTGCATTGGTCTAGGGTCTATATATCTAATGATCACAGAAATATTAAAGGAATATTACAGGAATACTACAGGCAGCAGTGTGTCTCTATGATCCGACTGCTCTTCTGCAACTCCATGTTGTTACTTAGAAATTATAGCCTGGGTGCAGACAGATGTGTGCTAGATGTGAGTCACTTGACAGTCAGGGCGTAAGAGGACTTGCACCCTCTGGTCCGTGCATGTGAGTGCTCAAGGAAGGGAGAGAGAGTGACAAAAAGAAGGTGGAAGGTGGATCAGTAGGCTAATCACAGCCTAGCCTACTGCACGCAGTATTTCTGTAAGTTATCTATAAGTTAGCTAAAAAGCTGCTTTGTCACTGTTTGAGCCAACCCGCCTGAACCTGCCCGGCCACAGGTTACGGGACAACGAATGATTTTCGTTGTAACTATTGCTGTCCTCGTGGTTTACCATCTGCTGAGCACTGCAGCTGTTTACAAAGAAGGATCATTTAGATAAAATCAGGGTCTCAGGGTCAGGTGATGTCAATGGATTAGACAAATTCAGTCCTTCACTACTACTGAGGTTTCAACTCAAAAGTGTTGTGTCCATTAAGTTTCTCTGCTCTGCCATAATAGAAATGACGCACACAGCCTCCTAATTTTGTGAAATGAAAACTGTTCCAACCATTAATTTGACATTATTTAACCTTTTGCGACAAAGGTTGCTCTATTCAGGTTGCACTGCCAGGCTAACTCCCATTAAAAAAAAATCAGGCCTTCAGCACTCCCCATGAATATGTGGCCCTATCATTTGTGCAGAACCGCACACACTCTGAACGTGCACATATATTTATACACATAGCGTTGGCTGCAATTAACCCTGAGCTTACAAAAACAAAACCACACGACAGCATGTTTGTAAGAAGGGAACACACACATGTGCTCTGCGGTGGCGAAGTCTTCACGGACCAATTCGGCCCAATTAGGCAGAGCCTTGCACACACACACACACACACACACACACGCATACACACACACACCGAACCAGTACTCCCAGTCTCTCTGGGAGAGCCGTTGCAGGGCTGCTTGTTTTGGACTAATTAAAACCACTGAGTGTGTATGTGTGTTGTCTAGATGTATGTAAAATGTGTGAATCGCCTCCTCTTTACTCTGCTCCCTCTCTGTACCATTTAAGCGGACCGGAGGGGGCGGGGCTGTTTAACAGGTACTTCATTAAAGCTGCAACCCTGCCCCATCACCACGGCAACAGTCGAACACTGTTAATTGAGGCCAAGCTTTGTTTCCATTCCTGATGCTCCTCCTCTGCCCCTCCTTCTCCAATCCCTGACCCTGAGGCTCGTCTCCAGTGGTGACAGAACACGCCTCTTCCTGATTTCCCATTAGATGATAATGGCAGCTGATCCCCCTGCGATCAACACATCATCCAGACACACAAGTACGCGCAAACACACACACACACACACACACATTGCCACTCGGCTGCACCCATTTATATCCTCAAATTAAGACACTCTACCTCTAATTGACAATTAATTTCAACATCTTCATATTTTAATAAGACTCCTCGTCAATCTGAATAATGAAATATTCATTAGATACCTAATAACAACCTCAGCAGCCAGTGTGGACGCACACACAGACACACACACGACACATCAAATTTCGATTCTATTTGTCGGCACATTCTGGAAACACTGTGAGAGACTGTTCTGGCTCTTCTTCCTCACCAACAATGAGAATTTCAAAGAAATTCGAATTTTCCAAAAAGAAATTCAACTTGGATACAGCATGAAGGTGTAAATAGCTGCAATCTGCGACTTCTATGTCTGTGTCTGAGGAATCAGAAGACCACAGAAGCGTAGTTTAGTTGGAAATAAGATGCCCTGTATCATGGTAAGTTAAAGATGGAGAAAAAGAGAGTGAAGGAAACAAAAAAGGAGTGTGTGGAAAAGTACAAGAGAGACAGAAAGTAGGCCTGGATTATTTATAAATAACACATTAACCTTCTTTGGTCAATAGGGGGCGTAGATACCAAGCTAGACAGTAACAGAGAAATGTGAAATCCCAAGAAGTAAAGAAAGTGATCAATTAAGAGGAGCTTGTGGGTGAATAAGAGGTAGGAGCAGAGGTTTTGAGGTCAGATGCTAAATGTCAGTGTGGACTCACAGGTTGGTTAAAAGGCTTTGGCTCTGAGGGGCGCATGTGCAGGTGGGTCATCATGGCCTGGAGTCGCTCGCTCTCTTTCGCCAGCTGTGAAACACACAAGAGTGACTGTGAAATACATGTTATCTCATTCCATAACCCTTAGATTGATATAATGCCGTATTGACACAGAATTACAATTACAATTACACCTCCGGGCGAAGAGACGAATATGAGAGTCGGCCGCCTCAGCACCCGGAGCTCTCTCACACACTTACACTCGCCTGCAGACACACTCGTCCCCGTTTGACTTTGTTAACTGCTGTTTAATGGGCGCTGCTACAGCCTGTGGAAACGTTGAATCCTCTGTGTGTGTGTGTTTGTGCACAAGTACAAGTGTACACATCTGTAGCCCCCGGAAATAAGGGATGTACACTCCGACAGATAGCACCATTAACACACTCACAGCAATGTGTGTCAGTGTGCAAATGTGAGGAATCTAAACACAGTGACTGTCCTGCATCTCTGTGGGTCTGTGTTGTGTTGTGTTGTGTTGTATGTGTGTAGGAAGAGCGGTGGGCTGCCTGTGGACTGCTGAGGGATGAAGTGACATGTCAAGGAGAGAGAGACGGCTGTCCTGATGTGATGTGACACCAGCTGCCTCTCTGTCACTTTGTGTTCCCTGGTGGTGGCTTCAGGGGCTCAGCTAAACGCTGTTTACCACCGCTGCCAAACACAAAAGCTAACCCTAATGCTGGACAACCCACACACACACGACACACACACACACACACACACACACACACACACACACACACACATGCACAGTGTTGTGAACGCTGCATTCAGGAAACTGAATGTCAAGATGTGTGTGAAGAATCAGCCTTTGTGTTTTCACTTTGTTTGGAACTTTCTTGCATACAGCGCTGGTTGAGAACAGCATTTCACTTCTTACCCGTGGCTACTTTGCTTTTGCTGGAGCATTCAGATGTTTCAAGAGCATTGCGTGTGTGAACCACTTTGAGAACAAGAGACTCCTTGCAGCCTGATCCTCTGCTCTCTAGCTTGTGTCTCTCTCTTTTCTCTTCTCTCTCCCTCCTCCCCTCTCAGCCTCACTCTCTCTCTCTCTCTCTCTCTCTCTCTCTCTCTCTCTCTCTTGCTGGTGACCAGAGAAGCTTTATAATTGGAGCAGCGATGGCAGCTTCCCTGCTGACTGCTCCTTTTAAATTACAAGCTCCACTGCTCTCCATAAACTCTGCCCTGCCTCAGACAAGTTACTGCCAGTGACAGGCTGAAACGGTCTTCATGACTTTGTTTGTGAGCAAATGAAAATTAAGTGTGTGTGTGTGCGTGTGCGTCTATTGTGATTGTGTGTTTGTGCATGACCCACCTGTATCTCCAGTTGCTGAACCACCTGCATCTGAACTCGGCACTGAGCAGTACTGCGGTCATCTAGGGCGTGCTCATTGTTCAAGTGCCTAAAGTAGATGGGAAATGCAAAAAAAAGGGATCAGTGTTCATTAATTCCTGTGAAATAACTTGATATCTACAAATAAAAAGCATCAAGATCAAAGTGCCGCTGGTCCCGATTCAATGGGGAACTTTTAAGTCAACAGGATTACTGTTAAATGAATTCACAGGTCCTGAAAGATGAAGTAACAAGACTCTTTCACTTTTATTTCAACTGAGTTATGAGCTGTTGCTGCGCTATAACAATAAACCATAATCTTGGAAGTTTATTTTGTCTAGTGAAGGACGCGGCAGCTGTGTTTTGTGTGTGTATACTTCATTGGTGCTCACTGAGCCATAATCCAAGACAACCACCTGGATATGAGCTCATGTGTTATCGCACAATGCCTTATCTTAAGACTTTCTGCTCGCTAAAATCCACTCCACTTATTAACACTGGTGTGCATGTGTTGTGTGTGTGCAGACGTGTGTGTGTGTGTGCAGACGTGTGTGTGTGTGTGTGTGTGTGTGTGTGTGTGTGTGGGAATGGTGGCGCTGTTTGTTTCCTCAAATGTGGGAGGACCTGGGACCTTCTGATCTTTCCCAGTGCACCCCTCCCTGTCTCTCCCTTCCACCATCCCTCTGTCATCGCCAAGGTTATTCACAGGTTGCTGTTGCCTGCCCAGTGTGTGTGTGAGTCTGTGTGTGTGTGTTCATGTATAAAAGTGTAGCTGTGTGTGAGAGACATCTGAGGTCCTGTTGTGTTAACTTTTAATCTTCATAAATCCACTTGTTTATTGTGAGGATATGTTAATGTATGTTACGCAAAGAAAAGTGTGTGTACAACTCTGTGTGTGTGAGTGTGTGTGTCTTAAAGAAAGTATAAAGTTAAGCAATATCAGGCAAAGACTAGAAATGAAACAAAAACAATGATGTCATGGCATGGCTAATCTAGGCAGATAGATGGCTCAACACAAGTGCACGATAATAATAACAAAAACATGATCTCACCCCTCTCTCTCTCTCTCTCCCTCCCTCCCTCTCCCTCTTCGTCACTTACACTTCTGTCCACTCACCCCTTCCCACTCTTCTTCCCCCGCAACTCCCCGAATGCCTGTGATTCACACTCATTCCAACCAAATCTGCCCCGAAAAAAACCCTCCTCTCTCTCTCTCTCTCTCTCTCTCTCTCTCTCTCTCTATAGCGGGGCCATAAACAGTAGCAGGTTTTTTTTTCTTCTTCTTCTCTCGATGTGTCCCGACAATGAGGCTCTGTTTACTCCTCTGAGTGCTGGCAGACAAGGCTTTAACCCACATTACACCCAGCTCCACCGACCACAGCCAGAGTATTATACCAGAGGACAGGGGGAGAGAGAGGGGAGTGGAGGGGAGGTGGGCAGAGACGAGAGAAGAAGAGAAGAAAGACCTGAAATAGTGGAGTGTCTCCCTCCTCTGTTCTTCTGCTCTACCCTTTTCCCTCCTGGGGCGATGACTAAGGCTGGCTGGAAGGGAGCGCACTGTTGGACTGACGGCATTATCTGTCGCTGCTTCTATTTTTTTCTCTTCTCTCTCTCTCTTTTCTACACTCACACACACACACACACACACACACACACACACACACACACACACACACACACACACACACACACACACACACACACACACACACACACACACACACACACACACTCTTTCACTCGATCTCTAGCTCTCCTTCCATCTGCCCTGGGGCTACGTGAAATGAGACACCAAACAACAGCTTTCCTCTCCAAACTTTCCC
>OMNN01062545.1:0-18751 GCA_900302755.1 Chromis chromis | reverse complement strand
CGACCACCGAGATCTACACTCTTTCCCTACACGACGCTCTTCCGATCTGATCTCCGCCAAGCAGCTCATGTCCACCCATTAGGGCTGGTCCGAATGACAAATATCCCAATATTTAGCTCATGCGGGGGGTGGGGTGTTGGGGTGGTGGGCGGTGTAGGGTGGGGTGTGAGGCGGTAAAATCTAAAAATTGAGTCGCAGCGATGGATGTTGGGGTCCAATTAATGACAAATATACTTCGGAGGGAGGGAGTGGGGGGAAGGGGGGCACCAAAATTTAATCACTTGTTCATTGGCCCATTATCAACATTTCCTGAAAATTTCATCAAAATCCCTTCATAACTTTTCAAGTTATCTTGCTGACAGACTGACAGACTGACAGACAGACAGACAGACAGACAGACGCAGGCAAAACGCCAAAAAGCTTCGTGCTTGGCGGAGGTAATTAAAGCCCATTCTGAATTTCCATGCAGTCGGTGGCCTTCAGGTTTTCACATCCCATTGGTGTAAGTTGCATGCTGTACCAGGACTGACTTCCAAACTACTTGTGGTGCCACAGATGAGATAAACTTTCCACCTTCAGCAAAAGAATTTCAAGTGTCCGATTCTGGACACGCATCATTCTGCACAATGAAGATCAAACATCCAAGATCAGTAACACCGACCAAGACAGCGACAGAGCCCATGTAACCCTCCCATTAGAAATCTTTATTAAGTCACATCAATATGGAATGGCACAGCATCTTCAACTTGTCCTGAAGGAATCACATGAAATGTTAAAAGTCATCAAAGCTGCTTCGTATATACAAATAAGTAAAATTAAATACAGTAGCTTTCGAAAAGTAAAATAATCATTATAAATACAAAAAAAATGTACAAACTATTTCCCCCAGTTATATTCCCTATTAATGTTCTTTGATGTACAGATTGAGGTTTTTCACTAGTGTTGATCAGTTATGTGTTAATCCAGTCCCTCCCCTCGCTGTGTTCTCACGTCTTGATAAGGCCCTCTAGAAAGTCTTTCTCCACCATCTCCTCTATGTTCTGTCGAGCTCGACTCCAGAAGACTTTCTGGCTCTCCAGTTTGTGGCCCTCCTTGTGGCCAGGGAAGGAGGAGTCTGTGGTGTTGTGGGTGTAGGCGGTACCTGAGCGGCTGCTGGCCTTACTGTTGAACACCTGGCTGAGCAGGTTGAAGAAAGGCAGCAGCTGCTCCATGCTGCGGATGACGTAGAGGGTCAGCATTAGGTGACCCGGCTCCCAGGACAGGGTTCGGGTAGAACAGTCCTCCTCTGGGTTTTTCTGTGGAAGGGGGGGGGGGGACAAAAAGCTAATTACACAAGTAGTAAATTCATCATCCATCCTGCAGGGAAATTAAACGAGGAACAACTTGTTAAAAAAGTGCTCTTTAATAAGCGTTTCCCTGAGCAGACTCTTTGTTAGAGGCAGTCATTTGTCTCCATAATTTAATAACCTTTTTGTTAGACAGAGGGAGGCTTAGATACCTTGGCTCGTTTCCTCAGCAACTTGACCAGTCGGACCACGTAGGGCTTAAACTCTCTCTGATGAGTTCCCTGACGTCTCACTTCCAACCCTGAATCGTCCGAAGCCTCTGGTATGAAGGCCCAGCGGTACCTGTAATGAGGCAGAACTCAATTAGAAAGAACACCACTTTCATCTACAATATTTAATGAGCCACCAAAGGTTCAGAGGAGTGATATCGGCGTACAGAGACCGAGTGATTCTTCTTAAAACTATCATCACTAATAATCCGTGCTGCAGTCGTCCATCCCAAAAAATGTCACATACACAGTGGCACACGTTTACACTTTAAACTAATTATAACTATTAGTAGTAATTACTTTTTCTCTGACTTTACCCTGTATCATCCGAAGCCTGTTCTGATGGTTAACTGTACTTACATTTGGAACTGAGGCAGGCTCTCAGGAGGCAGGGCCAAGGCCAGATCCAGGAGCTTGCAGGCAGAGAGATAGAGGTTGAGCCAGCGCTGGCTGTTGTAGGAGGTGGAGAAGCCGTTCCCTCCAGAATAAGTGGTCTCCAACCCAGCCACAGACGGCCCTGACGTTCTAGACATGAACAGACAGAATAAATTATCAAAGGAAGGCAAGAGGGAGTTGTTCATGATTTGTGTTTGTTATATCACCAGATCAGGTACCTTGATATGTCCTCGTCTGCTGTTAGCTCCTGCTCCATCAGTAGGAACACCTGAACCTATAGGGAAACCGATGCACAAGTGTATGAATGAGTGTGTGTGTGGGAGTGGGTCAATTTGTGTAAAGTGCATGAAGGTAGAATAAGAAAGAGAGTCAGACTGACCAGCTCAGTGATCATGGTGGGCCACAGAGAGGTGAGGTGTTGAGGTGACATGCGCAGCAGCAGCACTCTGAAGAACAGGAACACCTGAGCATGAAGGATGGGCACCTGAGGCAGACGCAGGCTCTCCACCAGACGCTCTGAACACACACATCATTATCTGATTAACATGGTAAAACATGCGGGGTAAAATACAGCTAAGAACTTCATCTGTCAGTATGAATAAGTAATGTAGGGATTTCAGGTGACTGATAATATGATCTATTGCTGCCATAGTGGAAAACTTCACAACCTGTCAGCAGTTACTGAGCAGAACCTCCATCAACCTTGTCAACACCTAAACTAAGCTTAATTTTTATGCTGATTTCTGTAGTGAGTGGTCTTCAAAATCAAAGGTGTTAACTGACGCTGCATGTCTGTGCAGAATCCTGGTGCATGTGAATGTGTGTGTGTACCTTGTATGTCTGGCAGGTATTTCTGGTATTGGTCGACTTCGCTGCTGTAGATGGTAAAGGCCAAGCGTTTGAGCAGCATGGCCCTCTGCTCCAGCTCAGCGTCTCTGTTGGTGAACAAACTCAGAGAGCTGCTCTGGGCTACAGCCACCCGGGCTAAAGGGAAACATGCAGAGACATTATTAATCTTCCTGCCACACCCTTTCACTTTCTAATGTCTAATATATCACATGAGCTGTTTTTTTTGCAGTTGAGTAGGTGACAGACTTAATCTGAGTGGACCTTTAAGTCCACAGTGATCAAAGGACTTTGCAGGTTGCAGGACTAATTCTGTCTGAGATAAGATATGGAAAGGCTAAAAGACTCAATGCCCTCTGAGTGTCAGTTCGTAAAGAATATCTGATAAATGGTCTGTGACTGCTCCCAGTGCTAATATATCCACACCTAAATATAAATGACACTCTATTACGGAAAAGGAAATTTAAAGCTTACTCATGAGGTCTCTGAATGTGGTCTTGTCATGAGTCATCAAGTGGTCAATGATCGCTCTCCAGCTGAAAAATTAGGAAAATATTGTTGCAGCAATATTCCATAGGCATAAAGAGACAAATTAAAAAACACAGCCGTCATATATCTGGCAAAAATATATACCATATTCAGGTTTTCTTAATAGAAAGTGATATAAAATGTATTTACGATTTGACTTCAAATCTATCTCCGATGTCCCTGAAGTACAGTGCCTCCTCAACACAGGGCA
The DNA here is from genome assembly GCA_900302755.1 of Chromis chromis. NCBI lineage: Eukaryota > Metazoa > Chordata > Actinopteri > Pomacentridae > Chromis > Chromis chromis. Next base: position 15,215 of record OMNN01062545.1, on the reverse strand, counting down.
GACTGCTTAGACACCCCATGAATATACTGTACTGTATGTCCCTTAAAACTGACAGAAAACACATAGTCCTGCTTCTTTCCATGCACATGTGTGATATTACATTTCAAACAAATGCATCAATATCCAAGCTTTTTGTTTGACAACACTTTATGGATGAGTTTTTGGCTGGAAATGTGTTGTGGTGATGTGGCATGAAACAAATAGTCCTGAAAAATGAAGTTAATAAATAAAGGTAAGTACTGTAACTGTAACATACAAAACACAACATTTGAATAACTCCAATAGACATTATATCTTTAGAAAGTGTTAAAATATGGCCCACCTGTTGGGAAGAAAAAGATGCATCTACAATCTTGAAATCTAAAATCTAAATCACCATGTTGGTTGTCGCTGTCGACTTCACTTGTCTTGAAACTAAAGTGAAATCTGGCACTGTGTTGTACGATCATTTAGTTTCAAGTACTGCTCTAAAATTTTCTTTCTAATTCTAATTGTGGAACTACTTTAGGCGCTACGATCCCCGATGCATCCTGAATTATTGTGTTTTCATCTTACTGTGATCATTTGGGCTACAGCTGCAAGTGTTCATCTGCACAGAGTCAAGTTCCTCTCCTACTCACTGGCTGACGCAGGAGGAGTCCATCTGGAAGAAGGTGTGGTCCATGAAGAGGTCGAAGGCCTCCTTCTTCCAGGCCCGGCGGGTGTACTGGTATCCACTTAGACTGCTCAGCAGTTGGATGCAGGCCCGGTAGCTGGGGGCGTTATGAGCACTGCCAGGACAGACAGGAAACAGTACGCCTTTAGCTCATTTTAACACTTGGCAGTTTAGTGCACTTTATCAATTATTATCCTTCCTAAAATAAAAATAAAATATCTATTTTTTTATTTACTTGACATTTTAATATGTTTCACTTTCATACTCATCTTTTTGTAAATGTTTATGTGAAAAAATACAGAGACTCATCCACACCTGTGGTTGCGGAGGTAGGGCACTACATAGTGCATGATATTAACCAGCAGTGGGATGACCTTCTCCTTCTCGTCACTGTAGAACACCATGTCCAACAGATGAGCCAGCACCTGACAAATAAATCAGTCTTCATTATGTCTGACTTACATTATATGGCTTCAGTAAACATGGCATTCCAGTTCCCTTCTTTAAAAAAATGATTCATCTTTAAATACTGAGCTACTTTGATTCAATGGCTGAAAAAATGATATAACAGCACAACACTACTGCACCAGTCTACAGTTTCCCAAACCGTTCTGCAGCACGTACTGATATCTTGCCTTGAATGAACTCATTTATATGTAAACATCAGTGAAGCACAGGCAACATCTGCATAGTTAGCTACACACTGAGCTACAACAGCCAAGATGGAAGAAGGTGGTCAGCTATTTAAAAGGTCCACTTCTTCCACAGCACAACTAAACCCAACAGATGGATTTATTGGTCCAATAATAATGCCTGCGGAGGCGGGGAGGTAGTTGTAAATCAGCTCTAAGGAGCTCAGCTGAAGGGTGTTAGTGTACTGTATTGTTGTGCTGGATCGCAACAGGCCTGAACATAGCTGGTAAATGTGAGTGAGAGCAGCTTGAGACATAATCAAGATGAACAATGAAAATAACTGCAAAACAGCAGTTGAGCAGAAACGGTTGAGTCACAGACACACAAGTGTTTTACCTCGGCCAACAGAGTGAGGGCGTGAACGCTGTACACTGATGGAGTGAAGCTGGAGGCCTCCATCACTGTGAGCATTAAATCTACAAAACACATACCAAACATTAGCCGCAGCCACATAGCAGATTATAATACTGCCATGCTGAAGCATCCAAAATGTATTCACAAGCTTTTTTGAGAGCCGCTAGCAAGTGTGAACATCAGGATCTAAGTTTTCCGCTTTGCATTCATCACACTTGCATGTAGCATCTAAAATTTTGATTAAAACTGGACTTTCTAGTTGAACTGCATTAATGCCTGACAATGAAACTACAGTTGACTTTTAAAGTGTCCATGTTGGCTTCTGTCAGCTTCCAAAGAATTGGATTATTATGTGCATTTGTGACTGTGCAACATCTGATTTCACTGCTAGAACCTAGAAAGCTCTCTATTTGTGAATACAAGATGACAAAGTTTGTCATGAACTAAGCACACAGTAAACCATTCAGGTTAGCTGCAGAGCCCATAATTCATCATAGGCCTGGTAAATTTAGTGTCAAACAAGCTTATCTACAAAAATATTCAGTGACACAGCTATCAGTCTTTATTAGCACTTTTTCCAGTGCAATTATAAGTTTCAAGCAGTAAGTGCTCGTCAGCAGCGCACCTTCAACATCAGCTTCGAGGTTGGTACCATCCACAACTATCTGAGGAGAAGCCTTCACCTCCAGGTTTCTCCTCAGCCAGGTGGTTGGCTCCAAAGAGGAGCCTGCTATTGTCCCGATGGCCTCCACCACTTTATGGGTCACGTCCTGAATACACAAATATACATTTAATAAGATATCTGATCATATTCAATGTGATCATTTTACACTGGACACATTTGCACAATAATCTATACATATATACATAATATAAGACATAATGGAAACAATTCAGAGCTGAATAGGAGTCTTGGTGGCTTGTAGTAGCAGTAAGTACCTGAAGCTCTCGCTGGTCCTTCTTACTCTCCAAATTAGGGTTCTTCAAAATGAACTCATTCAGAACTCTAGAAAAGAAAAATAAAGGAAGACCCGTGCAAAGTAAGTATAAGAATCCAATGTGGAAGAAGATGGAGACAGACTGATTTATTCAGACCCACACTGAATCAAACCTGTTAATATTCATAGACTGAGTGTGTATACGCAAGCAATTCCCCGAGGGGTTGTGAGGATAAACAGACCCCATATGTCAATGAGGAGGAGAGAAGGAAGAGAAACCAACCCCAGAATGAGAAACTGTCCAGGGGCAGGCAGGCCTAACTGTACTGAGTCCTTCAGCAGTGCCAGCAGAGACGGCCAGCTATCAACTAAACTGGAAACAGGGATCCTGAGAGAGAGAGGGCATAATCATAATAACAAACAAGTTTTAGTGCTTGTAAGGCTCTGTACAAGTGGGATCTTTGTCTAAAGCAATAATAGTATCCTGTGCAGTAAATAGTAACAAATATAGAGTCTAAATATGTTCTGATGTTGGGAAGCAGCGTACTGACCTCTGGACATAGGCATAGAAGAACTGCAGCATGCAAACCTCCAAAGAGAGGTGCTTCTGTGGAACAGTGGAAAACATAGACTTTAATTAAGAGTCAAAGAACTCATGAAAAACACTAAATAAAACTCAATGGACAGAGTTCAAAACAATTAACATATATTTCTGCTAACAGTCCTCATTATTACCCTTTTCATGTTCTTTGGAATAACTAATGAATGTGTTCCAGTTCTGCTGCTGTAATGCAAAATTAAAAACCTGTGCTTCTCGTGTGTGACCGGCCAAATCTGTGATATTATTATACACTGGCAGAAAATCTTACAGCTCTTTACTGTTTCATGAGCGAATAAAAGATGATTTTCGTTCATGGACGTCAGCAACAAACACTTAAACACCAACCTTGTCTCTTGCAATGGCAGGCGGCTGTTTCAGGACCTCTTTAACTGTCTGCATAACCGTCTCAGTGCGCATGGCGCTCACCGAACGAACCAGCTCAACCAGCAGCAGCTGCTCTTCACTGGCGATAGGAATCACCTGAAAGACAAGCGGAATGAATATGCAATAGGAGAAACATAATGATTTCAAGAGTGCACTCAGACTGAAACACACTGATGTCTGGGCATCTTTTGAAAGCAAAGGTAGCGAGGGAGCAAACAGAAATGTGCTGCCATCATGTTTTACTTTAACATAAAGCAAATAAAATAGGATTTCAGGGGATTGCAATGCAGGCATCAAGACAATAACAGACATTGAAAGTGGTGGTGAAGTTTTTTTTTTTAAATTTACCTTATTTCTGACAGGAGTCTTGACCTGTTTCCTCTCGTTCCAAACATAGGCTATGGCTGCCATGAAATGAGCACCATGGTTCATGGAGATTGGACCCAGGAGCTCCAGGATCTGCTGACGGAGGTTCTGTAGAAAGAATGTCAGCAAGGAAGTGAGATTAGACATAAACAACTGAGAGCTAACCAGGTAAACGGTTCATTCCATACTGTCACTGCCTACTTCCTAGAAATACCTTCCAGTGTATCTCGCAGTGTGTTGTGTGAGCAAAAACACAACTGCATGCAAAAAGAAAATCAGTTTCATGTCCAAACACTTCTGATATATCACATCCCAACATCCACATTTGTCATAATAAGTGACACAAAAAATGGTCAAAAATCATTTGTTTTAACAATGTGCTGCTCTAATATACAATTTAAACCACCCATCTGAGGTGCACAGTCAGAGATTTGCTGCAAAAGTAAGTTAGGTGAGTTATTTGGTCTGTAATTATTCCTCCTCCAGGCACACAGGCCCTGTAACGATTACAAATTATGTTCAATACAGAATAAAAACCACCATATTATCTCAGTGAAAATTCCATTTCCACATTTCCACCCACTTTCAAAAAAAATAGACAGCACTATAATTTCAGAAAAAAAGCCCTTTACCACCAGTAATGAGATTCTGTTCTCACTGATGTGGTCAGTATTCAAATTATTTTGCATGGAGTTATTAAGCCAAACTACCCACATTTTCAGGTGAGCTCTGTTTTCCAATTTGTCTTCTACGCTGCACACACCAGATTCATGGGGACAAAGCAGGATTAGAGGGTTATCCAGCTATCTAACTCGTAGTTTATCAGTATCACTACGCTGGCTCACTTTTAACAATAGTCACTTGTGCTGCAGGGCTAACCTGCTCCACACATGTCCACAGCAAAACTACTGACCTGTCACATCACTGTAAATACAGAGCTGTAATTCCTGCAGGATCCTGACTGGTTAGTTTACAATGAAGTCACAAGTAAATAAAGCGCAATAGATGCTTTCATAAATCACTTGAATACTTTGCCGTGTCAGGCTGTCCATTTGTCATTTGTCAAGATTCTCTCCTTCCCAATAGGATTTCTGACTGTGTCGATGCTTTGTCATTCTTATTGTATCATTACAGCTCAGAATAACTCAAGGAGTCTTGGTAACAACTGGACATAAAAGCTAAAACCTCTGCTGCCTTTACTTGGAGAGATAATGCACCAACTGATGAATATTTTTGAATTAGTATAAATACTACATATATACTCGCTCTATACTAAAGACTCTTATAATCATTCCAGCACCTATTTCAAATCTTTTACAATTAAACCCACTGAAACATGTATCACAATGTCATCTCAGATCATACTAAGTACTTCATTTATGGTTCTGTCAATGTTGCTTTAAACTCACAAAACTGCCTCTTCATCATGACTGTGCTTGGAGCTGGGTAGGTAAACCCAGAGTTAACAGAGCCAGGTGTTAACTAGCCAGAAAACGAGAGAACAGGAATAAGCTGAAAGTGCTTTCATGGTACAGCTCATTTTCAGTGGGTTATGCCCTAAGAGAAACTATCGGAACTTATCCCATGTGATTTTTTTAAGGTGAAAAGGGGCACAGTCAGCGTTATTATCACGGCTGACTAAGGACAATGAGAGGAGTGTCTGTCAGGACAGAAGTTCAATTATTTTATCATGTGGCTAGAAAGGCAAAATTTGCATTAAATTACAGTATGGAGTCTTTGACGGAACAGCCATGAACATATATTGTTTGATGTACCTTTGTGGAGCCAAGGTTGATGTTGGAAGTGGAGGCAGCAGAGGCAGCAGCTGGCTTGTCGGAGGTGTCAGCCTGGTGGAGGACGCTCCACAGCAGCGTGACAGAAGACATGATGGTGTGGAGGATGGACAAGATGCCTGAACGAGCCTCGGCCAGGTGCTTCTGGTCAACGCTCACTTGTAACTGAACAGTAGGATATGCAACAAGACACTCAGTAGTGGTATACTGGTAAGTAGGTAAAAATAATCTAAGATCTTATAAAACAAATCATTCTTAAGAATATAGCAGATAGAGATATGTATGTCTATAATATAACAAAAAAAAAAAAAACAATTTAGAAACGTTTTACACAAGTATGTAAAGGGCTGTAAACGTTCACTGAGGTTTAAAAATGCAATCTGCTCCAAACACTTGGTGCATGATGCCCTCACCTGGTGGTACTGGGAAGTGGGATCCAGCAGGCAGTAATGGATGATGGCTGTCACACCCTCCAGCACAGTCAGAATCAGGTCAGGAGGGATGCAGAGAGCCATCCACTGGGGTCTAAAACACACAGGGAGAGTATGTAATTGAAATAACATATATTTTAAATTAACATTCTTTAACACGTCTAAACAAAAAATCTAAATTTTACACATTAAGCATACTTAGAATATAGGAAGGACAAATGATGTACAAGTGAGCCATTTCATTAGATGGTCAAGGGCGCCATCTGGTGACCAAGCCTCTACTTGCATTATATTGCATTGTACTGCTGGTATGTTATGTACTTAATAAGATCTATCCAGACATTAATACCTTGTGTCAGAGATCCCAGTCTCATAGCGGTACTGCTGAAGAAGATTATCCAGGTTCCTGCACAGCTGCAGAGTGACTGAGGCCACCACCCTCCTCAGCACTCTGCCCATGTAAGGCAGGGTGGCTGTGATGAGTCCGATCCACTGGGGATGCATCTTACATGCATGGTGCTGATGCAGGGCCCTGATCACTGCACACAGGAACATGCCCTGTGCTGTGATAGGTTGTCCATGGAGGTACTGCAGTGATGTCATAGGCTGTTGAGGGTTGACGTGCTCCACTTCCCCACCAAGGATCTCAAAACCTGCCCCAGCGCCACTTCCTGTCCCTCCACTTCCCGCCCCTGATCCGACAGGTACTCCTTCCCCTCCTTCATCAGCTGGCACCAGGACCCTGTGCTCAAGAACAACTAGACTCTGCAACAGTCTGAGCAACTGGGACTGGACGGCACTACAGCTGTCTATCTGGTCCTCTGAGAGGTTGATAACACTGTCCTCTGAGAGACCTTCCTCCACCGTGTTCACGTTGACCCCTGCCACCCGCTGCTCGTGCCATTTCTGAGCGCTGAATATGGAAGAGAGTAGGCAATGGAGAACCACCTTCTGAACTTTGCACTTAGAGAGGACATCGCTGATGAAACTAGCAAAGCCCTTTGCTGAGCCACCGGTGACTTTGGCTAGCTCACTGAAAAGGAGAGTTAAGACCTCCACACTGGTCAGCTGCATGGCCCGATTTCCTGCCAAGTCCTGAGAGCCTGCTGACACATGGGCAGAGTAATAGCTACGTAGGAAGTAGAGACAAAGTGAAATGATGATCTCCAGGTACATGGCGCTGCGAAACGAATGGGAGTGGGAGTCCTGGGGGATGGGGCAGTAAAAGTCTTTGCCCATGACGGAGACCCTGTGACGGGCTAGGAGGTTTTGGAGCAAAGAGAGCTGTGGAGTGTAGGTGTTGTTGATGCTGGTGGTGGAGATAGCACTTACAAACCCTGAGGGAGCAGCTCTTAGCATGGCTGCGATGGCTGACAGGGCATGGAGGGTCCGGGAGGAGTCGTACAGCTGAAGGTAGAGCAGGACATGCTGGTAAAGGGGATGAATGTTAAAACGAGGTGGGGCAGTGGATGATCTGTGTCCTGTGACGCTGACACCTCCGACAGTCGTCCCAGAGCCCCCGCTGGGTGAACCAGTGTCACTCTCGATCTCCGATACCTCCCCTTCCCCACAGCTGTACCAGTTCTCTAGATCCAGACTGTCCCCGAAGAAGATACTGGGTGGACGCAGTTTGTCGGCTTGATTCGCTGCCTTTCTCTGTCTCTCCTCTTCTTTCCTCTTACTCTTCTTGATTTTAGGCTTTGCCCCTGGAGATTTGTCCGACAGCCTCTCCATGATCTTCCCTTTAAGGCTGAGCTGGGTGCTGCTATGGCTACGTTTGCGGGCCTGAGGATCGTCCACCTGCAGGTTGTGGTCTGGAGTGGCTGGATCGGAGCTGTCTGGCAATGTGACGATGGAAGGTGATGAACTGTGGCGAGTGATGCCCTCTTTGTGGTGCTCCTCTGCTAAAAAATCAGCTGGTGTGACAGAGAGAAACTCCAACGTGCCTCCAGCTAACATCTCTGGCAGAGTCGGGCGATTGGGGCCATGAGGAGGGCCTGAGTCCAGACGGGGACCAGCGGAGGTATCTGAGCAAGTACTGTCCGAGTCTGTTTGGGGCCAGTTTTCAAGTGGAGGCGAGACTTCAAGAGAGCCCTCATCTACTAAACTCAGAACTCTGTCGATGAGCTCTTTTATAACACAGGACACAACTTCCTCTATAGAGTCCTCTGACATGTCATCTGAGGAACCAGGTTGTCGGTCTGAGCCATTTCCTGTGCTGTTGACCCCCTCTGGTTCCTCAAAGCTGCCATTTTCCACTGTAGATGAATGAGAACCGCTGGACTCTGAGCTTTGGGCCTCCCCCTGCTGGTCAGCAGGCTGATATTCACCAGCTAGTTGCAGGTTTTCACTGCTCAGGCTCAGTATGGACAGGCTGTCACTCAGGGGGTTAACTGTCAGGCAGAATGGTTCCATGTCACCTACTACCAGGCCTCGGAGCTCCTCCTGTCCAACCCTTTCACCTTGGATCTGACTGAAGTCTAATGAAAAGAAAGAAAGAGGTAAAAGGAAAATGTTAACATACTGGGCTAACACTGATGCATAAGATGTTATGAACACGAAGAGTCCCCATCATTATCAACAAAATTGAAAAAAACTGAGTTAACAGCCGTTTCTCACTGTCTGAGAAGCCAGAGTCTCTGGTGTAGATGGCCTCTGATGGATCCTGTTCAGGTGGTTCAGGGAAGACCTGGGCCCAGTGCCGCTGTGCCTGTACCCTTTGAATAGAGACTCTGTGGGTCTTGGGGTGGAGCAAAAGGAGGAGGAGAGGTTCGAGGACTCGGGCAATGTCGTGTCTCTGAAGGACTTGATTTAACCAAGCTCGACCAACAGCACTGGTACATGGATCCCAATAACTCAGGCTGTCTAGCATGATGAAAAGAGATCTGAAGGGCAAAGTGACAAGAAGTGAGGAGAGGGGAACAGAAAGATAAAGGAAAAATGAGAAGAAATCAAAAGAATAGGCATCAGTGGCAAACAAATGAAGTAATGTGGGATATTCTGAATAAATTAGCACCATTTTAATGTGCTCATAAGATTTAAACCTACCTGTCAAAGGTGCGACTAAAAGGAGAAGACTTGGTGATGTTCAGATCTCGTGTTAAATGCCAAAGCACAGAGAACTTTACGTGGGCCTCCAGTCGAATTCTCTGAAAGAAAGATTTAGTATGGATTTCATGTAGAGTACTAGCAAAAAAAAAGTGATTGTGTGTGCTTTCATGTGATTTTTGGCCTGGCGATGTGTCCACTATGCTGACCTTGTCTCTGTGCATGAGTTGCTGGCTGATGACATCCTCACAGATGCTGGAAGAAGGAACCAGGTTGTGGAGCTGGTAGAAGAGTTCCACGCTGCGCTGATGGTGCTGAGGTGTTCCCTCATTCAGTTGGTCCCACAAGATCAGGGCCACACTCTGAGTGGAAGATTGGAGAATAATCAGGGTCACCAGTGTCAAAAAAACAAAGACCAACAGTGGCTCCACTGTATCCTGAAGTCAGATTTCTACCTTAAAGAAGTCTGTCTTGTCAGCGATGTACTTTAGGATTCCCTGAGTGAGTGGTGGCCTGATGACCACAGCCACTCGACCCTGGCTCGGGCTCATGGGCTGGGTGGACTCAGAGCCGCCACCAGATGCCACACTCTCAGCGGTCACCATGGCAACTGACTGGGTAAGTCCCACCAGGTCCATGAGCAGGGAGATGGCGACGCCTTGCAGGCTGAAGTCATTGGCGAGGCAGCAGGCATCCATCAGTGTCTGCAGCCACACTGGCAGCCGGACCTGCTCGTTATCTATAAGATAGCAGGAGGGACATAAAACAGTATATATTTATTTTATATATTTATTCTGCACTTAAAGGTTTTATTGTCTTGTATGTATGTATGTCCACAAAGTCCCCTTGTCTCCAGATACTCAAATGCTCTACTGATTAAGAACAGCAATAGTCTGCATCCTCTAAAGACTTAATGAAAGAGAGATTTCCTTAATTTATGAGTGTTTTAGTGCTTACCGAACTGCTCCTCCTGTGTGGGTGAAGACTTGAGGTTGCCTTCTGCGATGTAGACAGGGAAACTGGAGCATTCTAGGAAGAGCTGGCAGGCAGCAGTAAAGGCAGCGACAGACTCTCTCTGCACCATCACAGATCCTGTGCATGACTCCACATGATCACTGTGCTGGGAGCCCTCTGAAACCGGGAGCCCTAACTGCATGACCTCGCCTCTTTGACTTTCAGCTTTGTCCACTTTGCCAGGGATAATGTACAAGGTGATGAGGCGGGAGAGAAACTGCTGGAAGTGCTCCAGGCAGCACTGCATGACTGGTTTGTCCAGAGGCTTGGCCTGACATTGGCCTGAGGAACGACGGCCTGTTTTCAGTGCAGGGTGGGGATGAGGGGTTCGCTCTGTCTCCTCAGAGCCATCTCCTTGGTACTGGACAAAATCTGTGAAGCCACTTTCAGAGGAGCGACTGCTGGGTGGATTTTCCCCATCCTCAAACACCTCCCCACTGCCAGGAACCTCCAGAGTGGAAGACAGAGTCTATCATGCAAAATGCAGACAGCAAAGGAGAAAAATACAGATGTTGCTCAGTAACTAAAAATACAGGAAGCATTTTATGCATTTCACATTACAATGACACGTTATCCATCTTTCCTTTGCCAGTGTACAAGGCACTGATCACATTTACACTACATGAGAGGATGTCACAAAACTCTACATACTAACAGCAAAAACAAAGGACCAACAGATGAACCTGAAAAGAATGCATCTTAATAAAAGTCATTAATTATAACTTTGCTTTCCCTATGTTGTACATGCCCAAAGCTAGATTTAGCAAAATTACAGCACTTAACATGAGATAATAAAATTAGTTTTGCACCACACATAACTTATACTAATAAATATACCCCCTTACTATCTCTGACTCTATAAGGCACATCAGGCACTGATACATGTCACAATATAGCAATATTTATGGTTTTACTGAATATGCAAAACTACGGCATGACGCTTTAAATGCTACTTACATAATAAAGTACCTTAATTTCCCAGGTATTTAATTCTGCAACTCCCCAAAATACTCATCTTAAATTGAAAAAATGCAATGTATTGCAACATGTATTGATAATGCAACACAAAATAACAGACCTTATTCACATTCCCTACACCCAGAACATGCCTGTTATTTATTTGGTTAAAATGTTTACTTTATTTAGTGTGTGCTAAACTATTAGTTGTAATAGTGGAGGTCTCTCATGAGGCAAATAAACGTTGTTGTCACTATGCTGTGTTCTGTACACTGGTCTGTATATATAGGGAGGCTGTGTACACAGCTGCTGGCTCTGCCCTGAGGGGCTTGTACAGACTCAACCGTACACCAGGGCAGCATCCTGCTGCAGACAGACTGACAGATTTAAGTTCTTACAATTCTTTGTCACAGTCGTCCTTTGGGGGCCTGAGGGCTTCCTGGGATACATTTTGATCGAGGCAGCGTGTGCGTTCTGGAGCCTGGACTCAGATGGCACGTTAGCTAGAATATTCCCCATATGCCCCTCAGGGTGGGGGTGGGGGCGTTATAGTTTTCAGGGGATGTATGCAGAATATTTTCCACTCTGATGGATACGACACACCCTGGAGGCACTTCAGGCTAGTTTACTTCTCTACTTCCTCAGAGAAAAAAGGGCTCAGCTGTGTAACCATCTTCTGTCTTTCTACTCGTCCTCTCTACTGCCCCTCACGGGTCTTCCTCATTCCATCCTGCCCCTATCCATCTCTGGGCATGGGACTGACAGACTGAACTTTAAATCATGCCTCACTGGCCTCTTACACTTAAACAACCAGGTTGTTGGACAGGGACCAGGAGGACCAGGACAGCCAAACGAAGCATTTTTTTCTGAACAAGTCTTCAAATGCCTTGTGTCGGGGGAGTGTGGGATAGCAGAGCCACCCAGCCAACTGCAGTATAGGCCAGGAGGCTGGCAGGCGGCAACAAGAGGCCCTGTTCAGGGACCAGGACACACCATCAGAGCCTGAACTGATGGGTTTTTGGGCAATAACTTGGAGGGGAAGTGGGTCACATGGGTAAAAAGAGGATCTGATCTGTCTACAGCAGCAACAGGGCCTATGTGTTTTTCAAAAGATTTTGAAGGATCAGAGACAGAACAGAATTATCATTTGGAAACACCTTTCCAAGTCAGAGGTTGGCATAGTAGTAGCTTTTGCTTTGGTGCTTGTGAATAGTTTTCATCTCTAACTGATAACTAAGGTGCACGGATACTCTGATCATAACATTAGTAGTACTTCTCGACTAGTTTCTGGTTCTGATCAAAAATAACATTGCCTCAATCTCACAGAACTTTTTTTAACCATTTTCCTCACCCGTTTGTCCTCCGTGTCTCTACTTTTGTCCTTTACTGAGTTAGAGGGGTTGCCAGTGGAGTTGGAGAGGCCCTGAGGCTGGGGGCCTGAGGGCAGGGCAAGTGGGGACACTAGCGGAGGTTGCACTTTACTGAGGATCTTGGAGCAGAGTCGAAGGCAGTGGGTGAGCTCCCCGAGGCCGAGGGTCTGCAGGTGACAGGTCAGAGCCGCCACCATCCGCAACAGCAGCTGAGGAAGATGCTCTGTCTGGATCTCTATGTATGTCTCCTGGAAAGGTTGAAAAAATTGAAAAACAAGTTGAAAAAATGCTGAGTTGTGGAATTTAAAGTGCAATTACTGGGCATCTGGAAGAAGGTCAACACGATATGATGTTATTAAAGTTGTTAGCTACGCCTGACGCTGTACTTTGACTTAAGTCTTTAAAGTAACTAGCAGTTTGCTCAATTAAACATTGTTAAATGTGTGCACGGGTAACATCTTAACCCCTTAACCACTGCATTAATACTGTAATAATATGTCTTTTTATAAACACATATGAACCAATTTGATGTTTTCTTGATACAAAAATTTTAGAGCAGTTGGTAAAATTATCAAGATAACTTTATCATAACACATATTGGACTTATGGACCTATACAGGTATGTAAGTATCTTTTACTTGACAAGCAAAGCACATTTTTATGAAATAAAAAACAAAACTCAAATGACAAAATAAGCAATAAATCATGGAGTACAAATATGTGCGCACTGCAGTAGCATGTAACTGCATGCAAGCGTAACAAAAAGGCACATACACACTGGGCAGAGATTTCATTTGCACAAGATCCACACCAAACAGCCGGGGTAAGTTTTGACCACATGTAATGACTGTTATAATCCCTTGGGATCATGTTCTTATTTGACATTACATTATACGATGATAACAAGTCGAGTTGTTTCTGAAATGATCACTCAAAGCAGGGAAGGGACAAAGATGGCCTGAGGGGATGTTGGCAGGACGTTGCAGAAATGTTATCGTAGCCTCAGTGAAGCAGGGTGAGGTGAAAAAGCAGGAAAGAGCAGTACTTTACCTGGCAGATTACCCTCATGCTTCTAGTAGGCTTCAAGGAGAAAGAGCAGATAGTTTGAACAGACAGGAGCAAGCAGAGCACAGGCCACACAACACTTTGCAGACACACAACACTCACACTCTCATTCTCTCACTAACGCAAGGTTCACACACACACACACACTCTCCCAGTATCACTCTCACACACACCCGCATACACACAAGCATTTAGACAGGGTAATAAAAGAGTGTGGCATTTCCAAACTATTCAGATTGGAAATACAGTTCAGACAAGCATACAGTAGTTCTAAGAAGATGCAAACAATATCTTAGGCAGGGAAGTAAACACACAGGCTTTTCAAACCTGTGTAGGGATCGCACACATATAACACACAGACACAGAAGAGACAGGAGGAACACACACACACACACCCTAACGGTGGCTGTAACATCCCAAGACTGGACCCAGGAATTGAATTTAATGACACATCTGACAACATGGATGTCAAACTGTAAATGTTTGAGGAAGGTACTCGAAGGAAACATAGTGGATTGAAGAATTAGAAGTGTGAGTCAAGAGGAAGGGAGAGAATGAGACTAAAGTCCAAGCAGGGGTGACAAAGGACTGGAGGAGAGGTGAGAAAGGATGTGGTAGAGACATACAAAAACCAAAGAGGAAACTTTAGAGAAAACAGAATTCTCTGAAGGAATAGAAATTAAAACCTCAGACAAGAGGAAGAAAGGATGATCAATACAGATTAGGATGTCACAAAAGCCGATACGTCTGTACCGAGTCTGTACTCTGGAAATGTGAAGTAGCTGCTGGAGATACTAGGCAACGATAACAACATGTGGAACTGGAGGTGCAGCAACATGCCTGCTTCTACTGGTGGAAACGGAGCATTTCAAAGAAAATGAAAAAACACCTGAAACTTATCTAAGCAGCTCAAAGACAGGAGCTGGCTGGAAGATCACAGTGTGCTATCTTGTTTAGGCTAATGTAGAGATAGCTTATAGTGTGACCTCAGTGTTGCTGGAGATATTTCTAATAGCATTATTCGATATATTATTGTTTATGGCTTTCAACTTGATAGCTTCAGTAATATCGGTACAGACTACCAGAGTTCTGGTATAATGACATCCCTAGTATAGACAAAGAAAAAGACAGCAAAGGAAAAACTGAGCATGAATGACACTCGCAAGAGATAAAGAAATATAGAGAAAATATTAACAGTGAAAAGAACAGCATGAAAGTGTGACAGGAAATGAATGTATAAAAAAGTGTTTAATGCAGTTTAATAGGAAAAGATTGCCATAGAGGACTAAAGACATAGAAAGAAAGAAAGAAAGAAAGGAAGAAAGAAAGAAAGAAAGAAAGAAAGAAAGAAAGAAAGAAAGAAAGAAAGAAAGAAAGAAAGAAAGAAAGAAAGAAAGAAAGAAAGAAAGAAAGAAAGAAAGAAAGAAAGAAAGAAAGAAAGAAAGTCTCACCAAGGAAACTATATCCAGTAGAAAATCCACCAGTTGACAGAACTCCACCAAAGAGAGCTCAGGAGGATCTAAGCTTCCAGCATGCCGTGATGCAC